>JAQIXG010001162.1:0-23935 GCA_034700105.1 Oconnorella tubifera | reverse complement strand
GAGCTTCTTATTATATATATATATATATATATTATTTTTTTAAAGAAATATATACTTTTCATACAATTAATCTTGAATTAAATCAATTCATAGACTATTAAAGAATTAAATTCTTTCTTAATGTTTTCATTCACATTCTGAATTATCAACATTGACATAATTTTTACTGAAAAACAAGTAAACAAAGTAAAACAAGTAAAATCATAAAATTCTATATATTATCACAGTTACTAAATGATATTTAAACGTAAAATGTGAAATTATAATTAGCATAAATGATTCTTTACAAAAGTTTACATTTTTCAGGAGTTTGAATATGAAGAATCGATATTGAGTGAAATGCGATCTTTAATATCTTCTCTTCTGGAGCTTAAAGTAGTAAATCGCTTGGGTTGCAAGCCAGGAGGCACAGAGGATGTCAAGAAGCATGTTTTCTTTACAAATGTTAATTGGAATCAAGTTTATCACATGAATCTCACTCCGCCACTCGTTCCATCGCGTGAAATAGTCAACGCGGAAAATTCAACAGACATTGCATCGTTTGCCAGTGATGATACTAAGAATAAGGTACAATAATATATTTGTTTTATATTTATTAATCAATTAAGAAATGAAAAGTAAAGTAAATTAATTACTGTTAATTTTTGATGTATGGATATCTCAGATATAGTATGAGAAAGATCACAAGAAATTCAGGGTATTAAATCATTATTATACGTTAAATTCAACTGGTGCTTTTTAAACTATGTAGTTTCAATTTTTATTTAGTATGTTCACTAAAGTGACTAGTGCGCCTAATTTACGAAATAGCATCATAAAGCAATTAAATCAAATCACATGTTTATTAAAATCGCCATCTTTATGTTGCTTGCTCTAAGATAGACAGTTTGATAGTTTTATCATATACAATGTTGTTTTTAAGTATGAGCAAAGTACTCCGTGTTACTAAAAGTTTTGTACGCGCTTGTCTTTACTTTATTCCTAGCTGACACAGACTGATCAAATGATTTATAAAGATTTCTCAGTCATCATGTTCGACAGATGGCAGCATGAAATTGTCGATTCAGTGTTTGATCTTATAAATGAGGAGACAGATAAACTTGAGGAAAAAAAACAGCATAAAACGAAACATCGTGAATCTATTACAAACAGTTAGAAGATTTCATTGATAAAAGATAACTGTAGTTTCACTTCTTAATTTAAATTTTCTTATTTTTATTAGAAACAGTGCAATATATAATAATGTTGTGAATAACTAACAATAAACGACACGTCTAAGAGCAAGGTACACATTTTTTTAAAGTAATGTGTGCAAAGAATATATTTTATCTGCGTTCTTCTTTTATAAAATATTTGCACTAAAAAATTGCATAAGAACATGAGCAAACAAATGCAGTCCTTTCACAGAATTAAAATCATAGTTAGTGAAGTAGAAAAATGAAGCGCATTGAAACTATTTGTTATATATTGTTGCGCTCGAGCGGTTCGTTTCCAGCGTATGAGCGAACAAGGCCGGGGTCCAGGCTGACATCATCGCGCCCGGCAGATGACGACCGATCCCTGGAGAGGATCGTGGGGATGGACCCTGAAAGATTCGCTGCCGTATCGGATTCCACGTCACTCATCTCTGAATCTCACAAAGATATCTGACGTACAGCGGCTGCAACTAAAAACTAAACGAAAGAACTAAACAAATATCTATTATTTATATGTATTAATCAGATTCTGACACCAGTGCCGTTGTTTCTTGGGATGCACGCCCAAGCCAATAACCTTCAGTATCCCTTTCTTGTCAGTCGACAAGAACAGTTGAATCAGATCAGGTGAAAGTGCTGCCCTATGTACTGCCAAGGTCGTGTACCATGTGACTGAAGTTGAAGTATCTGAAGTCTCGATACGATTGAAGTAGAAGTATCTGAAGTTGCAGACAGCTAAGTGCACCGCACTTCCGACGTCTGCAGAATTACTTCAACGTCGAAAATGACCAAAATCGTGAAATAAGAGTTCCTAACCCTCGTACGTGAACTGGTGGATGAATCGTGCCAACGATGAAATCAGGGGTGAAAGGATAGGGAGGGACAAGAAATGGCTCTGGCTTATTTTAACTTGACTTTAAATTACTGATTTTTTAAATTTTAATGACTTTTACAATGATTACTTTTATAATTTTGTATATTGAAGATGTCAATAACAAAATCTAATACTATAATTTACACGTGCTTTGAGTATCATATTGAAAGTTTAATACTTATTGTATTATTAATCTAATATTTCTATTGGGTATATAATTGAACGACTTGAAATCCAAAATATTGCGAGAAATAAATGATTTAATTAAGGTTTAAATTCTTTCAAAACATACACAAAGATTATTATCAAGTCAATACTTAAATAAATGTAAATTCTCGTATAAAACTGTAACATTGCCTAATGCTGTCTGATTTTTCTGATGAAAAGTATAGCTTCGCTTTGTACTTCACTTATTAGCAATTTAGAACGCAATAAATCGAAATAAAATATAAATTTTAAAAGAATTTTAATGAAATAAAATGTAAGTCTTTCTTGAGCGTCCGATCTCCCTCGTGCGCAAACATAAAGTGTCTAGTATAGCCCTTAGCCTGCACCGAATTCGACATAATTTCTAACTTGCTGTCGAAATGTACTTTTACCCCATTCACCGCATTTGACTACATTTCTAAAGTGCCAACAATTAAGGCCTACACTACTTTTTACAAAAAATACTTGTTACGTAAAACCGTATCAATATTACGTGTTTAGGTTTGATTAAACTATAGATTGAATAATTTTTCAGGTGAAGTGACTGACTGCATTGTAGAAGGTGATGTTCTGAAGCTTGGAGGTCCGTTCATGCAAAGCTGGCAAAAGAAATATCTCAAGTTATATCCAAACAGATTGGAATTCTTCTTAAAACATAAAGATGGACAGATTATAGAAGATAAGGGTGTTGAAGTTTGTGACATTGCATTTATTACATGTTTTACTTTCTCATTTCACATTTATGGGTGACTGTTGTATTGTGTAATGACAGTATTGATTTTAATTTTCATGCCTAACTTTATAAGCCTACTGTATGGAAAAGGTGTTCATAACAAAAAGGAACTCGAGTATAAATATACAGTGTACAGTGTACACCCTACTTGTAAACTTTCTGAATTAAAGGTAATAAACGTTTTTGATGCATTTGATTGCAATGTACAGGTTTAAATTCAAGAAAGTCTAAAGATATTTCGTCTATACATTGCAATCAAATAATTTGCAGTCTACTGAAATTTATTAAATTATGGTTTATTCTAATTTAATTTTAGACTGATATTTTTAGACATTAAATTTTTATTTAATATCTATATTTTGGATTTATTTATATTGCTGTAATTTAATCTGAATTCTAACAGTGCATCACAATGACTGACGTGCGTGAGATAGTTTCTAGTTTTCAAAAGATACACAGGACGTCGCACTGTCTTATATTGCTTTTGAAAACTAATGCAAAAATTGTCATCACAGTAAAAGTAGGCAGTTCAATTCTTACAGTATAATTTCCATTTTTAAAATATGAGATTAAATTACTTTTTATGATCTTTTGATATATTTTTGTGGAGTGCTGTGAATATGGTATTTTAATCTTATATTTTTGGCTGAGCAGTATTTTTCAGTACAATTTACAATAGTTTAATAAAATGCTAAACAATTAAAATTCTAATCATAATGAATCCTTCAAAATGATGCTAACGAAAGTACAATTTTTGCAATTTAGTCTAAATTAAACTTTTGAGCATAATACGACTTTATCCAATGGATACAATTTTATTGGTTTGCCTTACTTTTAAATTTGTTCTTTACTGTTATTATAGGATTTCGTTTTGATAAATCAGTGGAAATTTGAGTTGACAAATGCCTTCAACATTTCGACAAAGATATATGCTCGTCTTAATAAAAGAGTTCGAAAAACTTTTGGTGCAGGTAGTATCGACAGCACAAAAATAAAAAGCGATCCTGATAAAAAATAGTGGAAGAATTTTCAGTACCTATTGTATAGCGAAAATTGAGATTAGAATATAATGCATATCTTATGCGCATGTCTGTATTCACTTTCTGTGATTTTTGTCAGTGTTTGTTTATCTTCTATTGTGTTTTGTAACACAGACTTAGTATATATTTTTTTATTGGACACCACAAATGCAATAAACGAGAGATACTAAAATATAAAAAGGCTTCCTTTTATACTTTGGATAATATTGTAACTTACTTGCATTTTTATTCAATCAATAAATAAATAATGCCGTACATTAGATATTTTATAATATAATATAAAAAAATATTACAAAAATGACATTGTATTTATACTACGAAAGGCTATTGAAATGACAAAATTGGCAGTACATAGTTATTATAATCTCATTTAAAAAAACTTTACATTATCTGGAATAATATTAATCAGAAATGAGAACAGAAATTATATAAAACTAATCTTAGATATATTTGCGAGACAAAAAGTAGACGGCGTATCTCGTACCATGTAAATGTCAAAAAATATTACATATTTAATCTGTTTAATATTCAAAATTATTTTAAAGGTTGTAAAAGTCATAAATTTCATGCAATTTAACTTGTATTAATTTTTGTGATATTCGATGTAGAAAGCTAATCGAAGTTAGGATAAATATGTCAATTTTCAAGAATTTTATATCAGTCACATTTTTGAAAATATTATAAAAATAACTGTAATAATAATTAAATTATTTGTCCACTTATACAGATGATTAATTAAATATGAAATTATATTTCTTCATTATATACTATGCCATTAATAACAATGAATATGCATCATTTTTAGCTATAATTAATTAATTCGTAAATAAATCAAATTACCACGATACAGATTAAACCACATGAAAACAAAAGATATCTAAATCAAGATCAGTATTCAAACATACAGACAACAGTATGGAATCTGAAGCAATCATTCGAGAATGATTGCTTCATTTTTAAAATATTGACTAAATGTTTCATAGCAGTGGATTACTATCTGAAAAATAAATCTAAAAATGACTACAAAATAACTATAAAAAATATATATTAAAAATGATTAGAAACAACCCGACATTAAATTCTGTTACAAATAATGCAAAAAAATTACACTGTTACCCTGTTGAGCTAAGCTCTCAAATGAAATTAAACCATTTTTTACTTTAGCACAATAACGAATTTTAACTGTATTTCTTGAAAATAGATCTATACTTAATTAGTCAAAAAATATATTACTAAAAATATAAATATAACTATAAATATATTATAAAAATATATAAGATATTTTGTAAATATCTTTCAAAATTTATGATTACAAGCATTGTAAACCCTAACACTATAATTTGAAACACAAATTAGACATATGTAATTGTATTTTAATCCTGTTAGTATGCGATACTTCATGACAACTTACAGTAAAGAACAGAAATCAATAGCTAATGAATTATTATTCAACAAATCAATGAAATCAATGAAGAGATCGTATACCGACTAAATAATTCTATTTTCAAAACATAGAGTTACCTATCAACTTTAAAAATTCAAAAATTCAAATTTAAAAAGTCTCTATAAGAAATACAAGAATTACATTCAATAAGTCAATTCATCAATTTTAAACAATAAGTTAATAACAAAATTAATTTAATAAAGAAAGAAATATGCAAGCTACTGAGGCAAAACTAAATTGCACAGTTATCTCAACACTTCATCAATGACAAATTAAATAAAGTTTAATATTACAGCTTCCTCAGTCAATGCTACTTACTATTTAAAATGCTAACTGATACAAACATCGATGAGACAGCACCGAAACACAAATTCTATTCACAGAAAAGATTACATCACTAAAGTGCCTGCACAATTTTTTGCAATAAAAATAATTTTGAAACTTAAATAAATATACATCACAAAAGTAAAGTGAAAAATTATATAAATATCCAATTTTAACGCAACGTGCAAGAACAATAAATTTACAAAATATAAAAATGATGGTTTTATAATCTAAACAAGCTAACTAGAGTAGCGACAATTCATGCAAAGGAAATCCAATCTAAAATCTGGTATCCACCAAGCAAGTACAAAAATAATGTTTGTGAAGACTGAAATCGTCAGATCTACTAAAGCTAGATTAATAAACTACTATTGGAAAATGAGTATGGTATGTAATTTCAGTACACAGTTTAAATCTTAGTTTTTGAAATATTTATATTCTATTAAATCATGCACATGATTTTTTATACATTTTCAAAATATTGGTTAATATGCGCTCTACCAAAAAACTTTTTTTAAATAATATAATATTCAAAATATTGAACGCTTGAAAACAACAATTGAAAACAAAAAGTATACGAAAAGAAGCATTTGTCAGTACAAGTCACCCTGTAAATTCAAAGACTTGATATATTTGACTAAAACCAACAATTTTTATCCAGATCACTTTACATCTAAAATATTACAAAATTATCTATCCCTAAGCATCTAGCCATTAACTATGCAGTAATTTGTAATACAAACATGATTTTCAAACATTAAATAAATTTAACTAAACGTATCTAAGATCAGTTTGAGCATAAATGAGTTATACACTAGATTTCATCGTCAAAATCTAGAAACCTGAAGAAAGCAAAACTCAGATTCACCTTTTTCCAACAAATTCTTTGAATAAACAGCATTCAACTCCTCATGTTCATAATTAAATATATTGCCTACAGCCACATCACTCGTTCGTCAGCTTAATTCATTTCGCTTACTTCGAAAATATGCAACAGCATCAGACAAGTTAAAAATCGGAATCAAGACGAAATGAATTATGAATCCACGGTGTACAATTATGCAGGATATAATAATATTCCGGTGAAGGATGTATGAAGACCAGTGGAAGAGCTATAGACGCCCGAGTTAGCTTCGTTAACTACTTTCAAAACGTCCCCAGATTTAAAGAGAACAACCATTCCATGGCCAAGCGTATCTAGACCATTGTCATTCGTCGCAGATCGGTATACATTAAACAACGTCGCACCATTTGCTTTCAAAGTAATTTGAACGCGTTGAGATGCAGAGCAACCAGCACTGATATAAACGTAATAGTAACCGCCTGTAGGGTAAGAAATACAAAAAAGATAAAGACATTCTCAGGAGGGAATAAAGGTTTAACAGTTTAGTTAAATGATTAATTTGCAATGAATAGATGTAAATAAATAGCATTTAGAAATAATTTGATAAATGTAACCGTATATATGGTTACATTACGTGTAAGTAAATTAGTTTGTGTAAGATATATTTTATGTACATGATAAAGTTGTATTTATAAATATAAGATGTAAAATGAGGCAGCACTAAGCAAATCTAAGAATAAATAAATGCGTTTAGTATAACTGTTGTAATTATACTGATCATAATAATATCAAATAAATATAGAGCAATAAGCAAATAACAATATTCTAAAATCTAAATAGTGCTTTAGGTTATAAATAACTTTTAAATTACAACTAACACATATTATTATTATTTCAATAAAACTACGACATACAAATAACGTACCAGTTGTGAGAGTAACAGCGTTATTGTTGAAAGTGACTCCCTGCATCACAAGATTCACGTCAAATGGCAGAGGATCCGTAGCAGATGAACTCGGTGAAAGACTTGAAGAGCGATACAGCCCCCACGCCGCCCCAGCCGCTCCAGAATTCAAACTATACGGGAATGCGTGGAAAGAAATCAAACTGGAGCCCGCAGGTCCAGGTACGATCTGCCCGGACACAACTTTAACGCTAACTTTAGCTGACGCGCTACACTGCGCTACAAATGAACGATCCAGTGTTGTGATACCAGTAGGGATTGTTGTCGTACGTATGATCTCAAAAACATTCTGCAAACCCGAGAGTTGAACTTGAGCAGTCTGTCCTGCATCAACACCGACGGAAAAACTAAAGAAATATATTCCGCTTGTCATACAACTGTACTCAAAAGTTGAAGAATCGTACTGACCGGGTGGATTAGATACGGGATTTATAAATGGAATGGTGCGTGGTGCGACAATAGGAGAAGCGTAGATTGCGCTGAGAATGCTAAAAGGAGCACTAATGACATCAGAAATGCTGAAGATTGACCATGATGTCTGAAGTTGGTCATCACTGTAGGCAGCACTGTCCGTCTGTCGTAAATAGACTCTGACACCTCGTGTCATTGACAGCACCCCTCCACGACACCCACTAATCACACCATTCTGTCCAGTAGACTGCCAAACGTAAGCAACTGGAGGATAAGCCCCACGTGTTACCACTACAGTACCTCCGCTTTGAGGAGCGCCGGAGCATATTGAAATAAAATAGTAACCACCTGCATCGACTGTCGCCACGTAACTATCAGATGAGACAACGTAAGCATTATTGCGGTTTGCAAGAAGAGTTGGATAATGTAAAGGATCGGTTGATCCCGTTGTTGATGTACGAGTTACAGCACCGAAGCATCCTTCACCAGTGAGTGGAGCTGGCCTGACTGTTGTTGTTGTTGTCACTGCTACTTGGGAAGTAGTAGTTGTGGTCGGTACAGCTACTTGTGTTGTTGTTACAATAGGTGCCGCTGTTGTTGTTGTCTTTGTAGTTGTTGGAACAAAAACTGTTGTTGACGGTGTTGTAAGAAGAGAAGTGAACACCACATTTCCCTGGCAGTCCACACCTCCAATATAGTTTCCAAGACTCTGGCGTACTTTGGGCAGATCACTGAATGTCAGCACAGTGGTGTATGCATCACTACTTGAGGTATACTGCAAAAGTTCCACAACACTGATCTCAGTGGTCACTCCTATGGCATAACGAGTGATTTTAAGTGCCTTAAGAAGATCGATTTCCGGCTGATAATTTTGAATCCATGTATTAGTTACAACACCATCCGTTACAAGAACCATAAGTTTAGCCGACCGAACTCTTGAACCACGGGCAGGATTTGTAAACAACTCCCTCCCCATTGCAAGACCTTGAGGTGTGTTTGTTTCATATCCGATAAATGGAAGATTCCGGATTGCGTTATTTAAGGAAGCTACTGTAGTGTATGCATTGAAGTCAAAAACGATTCTGGCATCAGCTGAGAAAACAACAACGGCAACGCGATCATAATTGACTCCGATAGTGAGATACGATATGATATCATTAACGAATGTAGCAATAAGACCCCAATTGTCAATGCCTGGTGGTTGATTATCACGTATGCTGCCTGAACTGTCAATGACAAAGACAAGATCCATTGGACAGTAGTTAGCAGGCGGAGAACTTAAAGATGGAGTAGTAGTTGTTGGAGGAGCCACTGGACTAACAATGCAACGCTTTCTCACGTACAGATCAACACCTTGTTGAGGCAAGACAGGATCAAGCGATTGCACTGTTGCCGAGTAATACAAGTAGCAAGATTGTGTTGGTGTTCGCGCGGCTGGAGCAAAAGCAAATCTTGAGCAGTTCTTAGTATCGCACGCAACTCTGCAATCATTTGCCGTAGTCACTCCATTCTGTACTTCACCGCGACTCAGATCAGGAGACTGGCTGCGATAGACATCATACGTCTCAGAACACGGTGAACTTGAACACTCATACCGCACGCAGCAAGTAGCAAGTTGATAGCCAGCAAGAGAAGTATGGGTGAAACAACTTTGCTGGTTTGCATCCCAATCAGCAGCCACGCACAGTGGACTTTGAATGCAAGCTACAAGGCAGTCATTAAGTGGCATTACACCTATTCTGTTCCCTCCATCAGAGTTATAACCAAGAATAACTCGGAAGCTGCCACAGCTTCCTAACGGTGATTGCGTGGTTGGAGTCGGTACTGTTGTTGTTCCGATGGTTGTTGCTGGAGTTGGACAAAGTGGTCCGCGTACGAGAGTGTAGTGAGTGTTGCCTGGGAACGATGTAAGGGGAACGTTGGTTGTAATAGTGTAGCAGAAGAACTGTCCGTTGTTATCATTTACGTCAATACCGATGCACGCAATGTTGTTTGAGCAGGCAGCCTGACAGTCGGCCAAGTTTGTAGCGCGATTTGGAGTTCCTCCTGGAATGTTCTGATCATTGACGCGGTTCCAAGTGAACGTGCAACCAGGAACAGCTTGAGTTGTTGTTGTTGTGACAACTGCGGGTTGTGTCGTTGTGACTGCTGCTGTTGTTACTGCAGCAGAGGCTGAAGATGTTGTTGGACCTTGAATATAGAATATTACCGGTGAAGTTGAAATAATTGTAAATATAAAATTAAATTTACGGTATAACACTGTGTTTCTCAGCTACTTAAACTAATTAGATGGCATTAATCCTAAGAGTATTTTTCTGATTCGACTACTTTAGGTGGTCACTTGCATTGATTAGACACATTACTCATACTTGCAATAAGTTTAATTTTTCAAACTAACTTTTGTTAATGATGTGACCTTATTTTTTACAAATATTTTAAATAGATTCAAAGATATAATAATTAAATATCATAAACAGTTTATGTATTTATAAGAAATGATAAAATGACAGTTTATATAAGCGTACTGTCAGCGTGGGTTGCCAAATAGAAGGTTACCTATTAAGAATCTATAACATCAGCATATTAAGAATCTTATTCAGTCATGCGGATAAGTAAATAAGTAGATCTGATTATATTTTTGAGAGCAATGAAGACTTATTTATATAAACCGGTGAGCTCTGAATAAAAACATTTATCACTGTTGTAACAATCATTTCATATTCTACCGCCAACAATTGTGACAGAAGGCTTTTTGTTATCCGACACAGGAGATAATGAAAATTCACACTTTGACGAAAACTTTATCTCTACATCCTGTCTAATTTTGTATGGGCATTATATGCATCGATAATATTCTATCACATAATACAATGCTCGTCATATTTTCATATCTACAAACTTTCATTAATTCTTCAGACTATTGATAAAAGAAACTCTGTCAGATCACAAAATCAATGTCAAATTTGTCACGTTCAGTGTATTATGATTTCAAAACTACTGTCGTCTTTGTCGCCTTCAGAAAGTGAATGTTTTTATAATAAGCTGTATTAATTGCAAGTAAAAATTCAATATAAATTTCACCTGCTTGAGTAGTAGTAGTAGAGCCTCCTAAAACAAATAAAACAATTTAGAATTATTTACAATATATGTACAATAGCACTTCAGTCAAAAGTGATTTAAATATATTATTACAAAATATGTATATATGTATAACCTCACCTCCCCCACACCGAGTCTAAATTATTAAGAGAATTATAAGAATGTTTCTAGCACGAGTTCGATCAGTACTAAGTACATGGGCCAAATGTAATTTATTTTTATTAGTTTCTGCTAAGCACTTGTACAGCAAACCAAAATAGGTCATTGTAACATAAAATATTATAATCATATTTGTTTTACCAGTATTGTTAATCTTGCGCATGATGCAGCGCATCGTACATTGAATGACTAAACATACGGATCGTAAAATAGAAACGTCATGAAAAATAGCATCTATTCACATGTTGTTTTGACAGACAAAAGTCAAGGCGTAGTATTTCTATATATAGATCATTTTAATTCTATAAACAAAAATGCAATCATGACTTCTCTACGCCTATAAATCTTGATTCACTTTGATATCACGGTTCTCCAAACGAGATTTAGGCGTTTTGATAATTATAATTATTGCACCTTACAGTTAACCACGCTTCCCACGATATTATGTCCTTTATAATATCTGCTGGCTATGTTGAATGCTACCATTTGTCTATATGATGAATAATATGTAACGAGTTCATTAAGATGTTGATTTTTAGTGTCGTGACAAAACAGCCAGAGGCAGAGCTGAAGTGTTTGTTCATCGCTGTCACATCAGCAGCAGAAAAACTAGTCAGTGACTAATTATGATCTGGGCGTGCAGAGAACAAGCAATGAGAATCATTGATTCTTAATTAAAATGGATCGGCGTGATAAAAGTATGAATCAATGTATCTGACTCAAACAGAAGTTCAATCTCGATCAGACTTAATATCTCAGAGTTTTGGAGAGATTTCATACTTTTAACTAAGCGTACTTAATCTTTAAATTGAGGCGCAGTGGCAGCAGAAGATGATGACATGGAAAGAAATATTCAAAAGAATCATTTCAAATCAACACAGAAAGAAAATGTAAAAGAAGACATGAGACCGAGAAGCAGTAAAAATTGGAATGACGAGAATTCGTCACTAAATTCGCATAAGTACTGTAGCATTATTATAATAGCCGAGGTGAATTTTTTTCCAATTTTATCAAACCAATACAAAAAAGCTCATCAATACTAAGACCTTAATCTTTTACGAAATATCTTTATAATAATATGCACAATTGAGTCATATTACTAAGTGTTCACCTAAAGCATTTTGAAAACACAATCCGATCATAATGAAAATAGTTTTTGTTCATGAGTTGTTCAAAGTTGCTCAATCCTAGAGAGTTTAAAAATTCTGTAAAAGCATGACAGTAAAGAAGATTTAATAAAACAGATTGTAAAATATTTTAATAGACTTAATCAAGCTTAAATATTAAATAATCACATATTAGTACTTCATTATAGCCTAATAAGTAAGATATATTACTATTTGTACATAAAATTAAGCTCCATAATTAGCTCAGTACACAAACGGTCCACCAAGTTCATTCACGACTTATTACACGAAGGTGTAATAAAACCAGTCAAGACACAAAGACCAGCACTTTATAAATCATACAGTCAGTCTGTGAATGATGTGGGTACTGATCGATTTCGTGACATTATTATACTGGTGTAGTTCTATTGTTGGCAGAGGGAGTGTTTACAGATTGGATTATTAAACAAAAAATGGCACGGGCAGTTTTAACAATGATTCTCAAGCACGAGTGCATTGTTAGTAATTTATGACAGCGATTATAAGTTATGAGATACCAATAAAAATATTGACTGCCTCTATTTAAAAGTTCGTGTGCTATTTTTAGAAAATTTACTATCCAATTAAAACTCTATTTGATTTTGAGCAAAATTATCAAGTGAACAAATGAGAAAATAAACATTTTTCGCAATATGCTCTGTTTATTTATTTCAAATTTCTCTTTTTATGAAACAAAAAGATTTAATAAAATCGCATAGTAGTCAAAAAGTAACAATTACATTTATAAAATACAATAGCTTTTCGCTCTTTTCATGAAATATTAATCGAGAAAAGTCTGATTCAATTAAGACGTTTTTCAGGTTTTGTCAAGATTAATTACAATGATAAGTACATCCAAAGTCATAATTTCTGCTGACAAGACTTAGTATAATAAAGCTACAGATATCCATCCCAAATTGTAACAAATACATCAATGTGTACATGGAAAGGTGGAAAGACTAGTACGGAAGTTATAAAAACATCTTTCGCAAGTTGCTTTAGCAGTTTTACAGTTTAAACATAAACTTCAAAGCCATTATTTTTTAAATACAGATAAAATTTGACACGTTAACTTGACATTTTTCTCTTCCACACTTATTATAATTTTAATATAACTGAAACATTATTAGGCCTATGATATTTTAACTAAATGGCAACTCAAAATATATGGATACAAATTGGTATCATACTTAAAATCTGAATGTATTAGTATAATTAGAAGAGATTTTCAGCTGTTATTTTGACGCAATGACCGTCCAAAATAACGATCAAAATAATAAATTATTGAGCAAATAGCTGATCGATTACTGACCAGATGTTGTATTTCATTAACAACTTTCATATAGAAATCATGCGTTGCCTGAAATCGCAGATCATTAATATTAAATTGATAACTTACAAATATTGATACAAGGCGATATTCAAGCATCATCAGAAATCATAAACCATACAACTTAATTTTACTAAAAAAAATACGAATGTGATTGAAGCGATTCCTTATTTCAGTAAGCTAAATAAAAATTCTTAAGCAAGAGATCAGTGAAAAGTTATAACTCTGAATCCATTAATACCCGGTATGGAATGAACTACATAAAATTGATCAAGTAACGAAGTAATGATGAAATTTCAAATAAATTTAAACAATTTGCTCTTGTAAATTTTATTCTTATCTAGCATAAAAAATTTAATTATTATTTTTTTAAATATTTATAAAAACGCACAGGTTAAATAATAGGTATAACACAAAATGAAAATGAAAAATTGAAGCTTAAGCAAGTCAAACATCAAATGTTTAATTTTGAAGTTAAGCTCGCATCGCATGGAATTTTAGATAGAGCATACCATGCGCAGACATATGAAATCATATACTTATTACACTTTGACAGCACTTACTGGTATAGTACTTTTTGAAATTGAGTAAGTATGTTTATATGTGAAATGTTGGCTTTTGTGTATGGCATCTTTAGATCAAAGAAATTGCAAAGACAGAATTCAGAAATTTCATTGATATTAAACTTAATTTTTGACTATAAACAATACTTTATTTATGTTCCATCCTACACAAATGTGATAATCTAATTAGTCAAGTGATCATTTCACTAATGATATCATTTGTAAAATTTAATAAAACAACATTCACACAGGTATCTAAAAGTAAACAAACCAGCAGTTGAACTCTGGCAGACTCCTCGGCTGTTAACCACATACTGGTTAATACCTGCATTGTCATACAGTGTAGACAAAGTCGCCAAATTCGTATGAATCCAACAAAGCGACGCGGTTCCCGGATTCCTGTCCAACTCGTAAGCGAAACATCCTTGATTGTTTGTACACGAAGCTTCGCACGCAGCCGGTGTTGCTGCCGTTGTTACAGGAGTTGCGAGTATTGACTGTACGCCGGGTTTAAGAGTGTACGTAGCGCACAAACCTGGTGGACCAGATGTCAGTGGTGTTGTTGTAATAGCTGCTGTAGTAGATACAGCGGAACTGCCACTACTGCTACTTAAGCTAGATGACGGACAGATCCGATTGAGGATGATATACTGTGTGATTAGATTATCATCATATTGTGTCAGAAGCGCCGTTGGATTGGTGTGAATCCAGCAGAGCACTATGCCTGGATTTTGATCGAGCTCGTAAGCAATGCAAGTGATGTTCGCTGTGCAGTAGGCTCGACATTGTACATCATTGAGTCCAGGAACACTAGATGCACCAATTGAATGAGTCTTTGGAATGGGATCTCCGAATGTTGCGCACAATCCAGAAGCAGTTGTGGTGACCGGTTGAGTCGAGAGAGACGTCGAAGCACACGATATACGACTTAGCAGTATGTAGATCGTGACGCGATCAGTGTTGTACAATACAACAAGATCAGACTGGCTAAGATGAAACCAACAACGAGGAGAGCTGAATATCGTGTCCACTTCGTACGCAACACATTGAAGATTATCTAGACACGATTGTCTGCACTGGTCTGGAGTCGTAATTGCTGGTTGTTGTACAGCACCCAAAGCATTTGTATTGGGAGTGGTATTAAATACACCGCAGTTTCCAACAGTTCCAGATATCGTTGTTGTAACCAATGATGATACGAGTGATGATGCAGACGAGGTTACTATTGTCGATCCAGTCACAGGATTGGATGAAGTGCATGGAAACCTACTGATAATGAAGGTTGAAGTTTGAGTGTTGTCGTTGTAAAGATCCGTCAGATCCGACCGAGCGGTGTAATACCAGCAAAAAACATCACCTGGTTTCCTGTCTATCTCATATCCAGTACAGTCAAGTCGAAGAATGCAGAAGTTTAAACAGTTTATATCGGTTGTTATGCTCGTGGCTATACCGTACAGGGCGTGCAATCCTGTTTTCTCTACAAAAGAAGCACAAGCAGTGCTTGGTGGGGTGGTGGTCGGTCCAGTAGTGATTGGGGAAGTCGGTGCTTGCGTGGTAGGTATTGTTGTGAAGGTTGTAGCCGGGGAAGCTGCAGTGGTACATGGACCACGGCCGGTCAAAACGAAAAGCGTAATCTTAGGATCATCGTAGAGATCAGTAAGACTTGGAGGGATGGTGTGGATCCAGCAAAGGTATATGGGACCAGTAGTTGGAGTGTTCTTGTCCAGCTCATAGGCGACACAGGTTAGATCGGAAACACACAGATTTTGGCAATCTTGGTCAGTCGTTATCTGGGGTCTAGATGTCGCCCCGATCTGATGCTTCTGTGCAAACGTTAGAAACGTACCGCAAACGCCAGATGGAAGTCCAGTCAATCCAGTAACACCTGTTGCGACTGTCGTGGTCGATAAATCAGTTAGCCCGGTAATTTGCGAATCGCCGACTTTGAGCAACAACGCTAACGATACGAATGTTATCAGTAAGTTGAATATTGCACGCTTTTCTGCCATGTTCGTCGTAAATCAACCACAGTCCGTTGCCGATAAAAGAAAGTAACGTACGACTAATACAAAAGAAAACGATAAATCATTGAGACCGTTATCGTAGAGATTGACAAACGTGATAAAAATGTCACTTGTCACAAGCACGGTTTCTTCACGCGTCCAGTACTCAAGCCGATGTCCAACCCTCTAGACGTACATAAATCTAGTTTTTCAACGTGTTATCTCTTCGTTTACAGTTCTTCTATTGCGTTACGCTTCCTCGAGCGTCTCTCATGCGTGACCGCCGCTACAATTCAAGAATCAGTCGTGCGTGTCCCGCACCTCCACCTCTGTTTGGAGCTGATCAGCTGCTGCCAGACTTCAGTTAAAACCCAGCACTCTGTCTGTACACAAGACTCTCCACATACAGTTAAGGGCTATTGGTAGTGTCGCAGAATACAAGGCCATGAGCAAGGTGCGGCAAAGTATTGTAAATAATTCGCTGACTATCTCTGCGTACAATTGGACCATTCTGCTTCTAGGCTCAAAGTTCAGCTTGACTTGATGTCTGGCTGATTTAATAATCTACTCGGTGTGCCAATAAAAGATGTGTTTTCAATAACTTCAATTGTAGCCCGCATATTTATATATAAGTTGGATTATATAAGTTGAAATATTACATTTTATTTGAAACTGTTTAAAATCGCTACATGCAAATGTATCTATCATCCATAGACATTTTTATATAATATTTTTCTTAGGTCTGCTACATTTTTTGATTTACTAAATTAGACACGCTCATTTAAATAACTCGTATTTATGCATCAGATCCAAAATTAATCCACAATAAATGTTGGCTTATATTATAATGTATATTAACTTGTGAAATAATTAATGGATGTCAATTTTAAATAGGATAGAAATAAAAGATTTTGATTTGATTGATTTAAATGGACATTGGACATGCATCAGTCGTAACGTTTTCAAAGTTATTTGTTTTGCAGCTGCTTGTAGTTAGCCAACGCGATCGCTTTGCGCACCATGCAATAAAATGCCCATCTATAATAATGCTAAACCGCAGTTATTATAATAGGTCTAAATCTCGTCTCAAACTTGATTACAATAATCCGCCCTCACTCAACGACTTGTTCAGCAGTGCTTGCAATCAAATTCATTGTATATCGTAATAATCGGGTATAAAAAAACGGTCTATGACATTTCGTGCACCGAGAACAAAATAAGTATACTAACGCATTTAGTTGACAGGTTCTTAATTTCTTTTATTAACGTACCCTCTCATTATCACTATGTGCGGGAGAGAGAGAGAGAGAGAGAGAGAGAGAGAGAGAGAGAGAGAGAGAGAGAGACACTGACGATTCGAGTATCTTCTTTTACTATAATAACGGTAAATAGCAATCCGAGGCTTATTTTGCAGCGTTTTTTTTAACTTTTTTTTTTTTAAAGTTTTTATAGAGTAAAAATTAAAAAAATTATATTATAGTAGAGTTCATTCACATATTATTATTATTATATCGAAACTGATTTGTTTACTTGCATATGCGATGAAAAACATCGTTTTTAATAAATGGATAAGATTCTTTTCGTATTAGCACCTGTAAGCTATTGTAAAGCCTGAATGATAAATATTTGTTTTCTGATATTATATTTTAATATCGTATAGCTAAAGTTTAGAACTTGCAAAGAATTCCGGAGAATTCTGAAGAATTCCGGATTTTCAACTATTTAAACACTAGAAATTACCTCTTTCAAATAAATGCCTAATATAATACAGTCAATGTTAAATTCGCGGTTCGAACTCTAAATAGGCTTATGTTTCTTTGTGATGCAACAATAATTATGATTCGTGATATTTGCCGGATTTCATCGTTGAAAATCTGAAATATATAAATCACCCCCCCCCCCCCTCTTACTCGATAATCTTGATCCGCCACTGTTAATAAGAAAGCATTATATTATTTCAAAGTTTAATATGGAGGTATCAAATAACTACAAAGGAAATTCGTGAATAAATTGCTAAGCAAGACAAGTAGACATTCTAAAAAATTGTAATAAATAACAAAGTTTGATCATCTATCTTATCTCATCTATTACCATTATTTAATGATGATATTGTGCATACTACAGTTATTATAGATTGAAGACTTATTCAATTTTATCTATCAACTATAATAATAATTGTCACCAGATTTCATTTAACTCAAATTTATCCAATCCTGTTTTGTTTGTGTTGTTTGTTTACGTCCGGTATGAAGTGTAAATAAGATTATTAAATTATTTATTTTATTTATTTTTGAGTAACTTATTATTTAAAAATAGGAAGAAATCGGGCACTCGAGATCGTTGTGAAGATTGGGTTCATTAATATTCTGTAAGATATTTTTAAAATAATAATTACTGTGTGACTGATATAGATAGTATTTTTGTACAATAATTGACAAACCCGTGTAATTTAATTCAATAATTAATATAATATAGTATAAATTATATTAATTAGCGTTATATATAATTTAGTCATTTGTATCCATATTACTCTTGTTTAGAAAAGTATTGATATCTATTTATATAACGTACGTGCACATTTGAAGAAACAATGAAAGCTGATCAAGAGAGAGTGCAAGCCTTACTAACTGATACCATTTCTCTTCTCTGCTCGAATGGTCTCAACTTCCAGAAGGCATTACGAATTCAGGGCCTGCTTGGAATCACACTCGATGAAAATGAAATCTTCATTGTTCAGATTAATGAAACTTTGACAGGTGGAGCAAGTAAGTCAGTAGAATCAGAATCATTTATTACCAAAAAGCAAACTTCAACTACAGAAATTTGCGAAAATTCACAAGGAAAGGCAACAGAGAGCCCAGCTGCAGTCCTACCATCTCATTCCTCGAATCAAATTAAACAGAAAGACTCTTCTGTGTCTGAACCAGTCCCTTTAAATTTTTCAAAGCAGAATTTTCTTTATGGGAAATGTGATTTGGTGGTAGTAAAATCTGAAATAGATTCTGATGATGAGCACATTGTACAGCATTGCGGATCAAATGAATCTGAGACTGAAATTAAACGAAATTGCGACAAAGAAGATGGCATGACAGATGCTGCTCATTCTGTTGAGAAACTTTCACACTCTCAAAAAACTGCTATTAATGATTCAAAAGTTTGGATTCCCATGCAAGATGTGATATCATTGCATGATGATGATGTTGATGAATTTGATGATAGTGATAATTACAATCAGACTGACAATCAGAGAGAAACAATGAGTGATTCAGATAATACATCTTTTGCTCCTATGCAGAGTTGGTGTAGGAAAAAAAGAAAGTTTGATCTTGATAATTCTGTTAGTTTTTCAAATAATTATAACCAGAACTTAGATATAGCGGAATATAAGTATCAAAGGGATGATTTATTGGATAATAAAGGCAACGGAAACACTTTTGATGCGATGGATATTGAACATAAAGCAATTACTGGTCATAATGTAAGTATGTGAAATTTTTAATATAGCTTCAAATGGATTGTATTTTTACATAGAAGGAGTGATGAAATTCACTTTGTGATTTCTTAGACAATCTCTGAAGATCCCAGACAGAAAACTATTTTCTACAATTCTATGATAGCTACAGATTCTCCACAAATGTTCCAGTTTTTGGCTGACATTGCTTGTACACTGAAATGATCATAAGGTGTAATCATGATGAATTTCATTCTCAGAAGTCTTCAGTTATTGATAATCATTTTAACGTGTGAACTATATCATATAAATCTATAACTAATTTTGAAATTGTTACGATAATTCTTATCATTCCATTTTATTAAATCTTGTAGAAATTCTATCGAGTCGCAACTTACGATCATTTAATGAGATGGCAACGAATGGCAAGACGACCTAATCACTCGACGGCAAAGCAATACGTCTGCGACTATCCCGGCTGCAATTTAGCGTACTACGAACGCAAGAATTTGCTTCAACATCAGTCTTTGAAGCACGGCAGAACAAGTCAAAGATCTCACAGAGGGGGAACTCTTTTGTCACATTCCAGTTTTACGCAATAAACTGTCAAACTTTTATTACATTAGTCTTTATATGTCGGGAATAAAAATATATTGAAGCTTTTTGCACTGACAGTCACAAAGTACAATTATTCGTTTCGAAAGAGTTCATTGTTTTCATGATTTTGTTTCGAAGAAAAAGTTCACTATGTGTTTGTAATTATAGCCTCTGAGTTGATGTTATGTTAAGCAGTAAATATATAAATATTGAGGTGTTGTGACTTCCACGTGCACTGAAACTTGGTGTTATAGATTTTATGAGCGGTTGATTAATATTGTTTTGTGAAGGTGACTGGTGGCATTAGATGATTGTTTTTTTATTTGGTTTCATTAAATCATTATTTAGTTTCGAGAAGAATCATTTTGAACAGAATTTTTTTACTTTATAATTGTGTTTATTGGCTATCTTCAAGCGAATTTATATTGTATATATTGTTACTTTATAATTCTAATTATTGTGTTACTTAATAATATAAGTTATATAGACTTTATACATGATAATTTAAACTTGTTGTGAGATTTTTTCTACGTCGTAGAATATTGGTTATAAAATTTGCAGTTTTTATATTTTTATATTGGATGTATTTGTGGTTCTATGGTTTGAATGTCTGTAATAGACATTCAATGAAACTAATGATAAAGAAACTAATGAAAAAAATGTAATGAAACTAATTGATAAAGTGAATTAAGGCTAATCATAATGGTACATTGAAAGTGTTTACTAAAAACGATATTTTCATGATTACATAATTTGAATTATTTATTTTTATGTATGTATAATTGGTGTTATATTTGAGTTTTGTTATATGTAGATTACTTTGTAATAGTTTGTATAAATTCGCTAATTTTTTTGCATAATATTATATTTGATGTGTAATCGTGTTTCTTTCACAATTAAAGTTTTGATAATATGGTAGTCCTGAATCCCAATTTGACATTGCCAAGTTGTGAAATGCGTAACAGAGTTGATGATCTTTCTTATTTCATTACTAATTGAGGCGGGTGGGTTGGGGGGAGCATAAGCTCTCTGCTACATGACATCACTCTTTTTCATTACATTTTTCTCACATGACTACCTTCCTTGTCTAACTTCTATAATAACTATGATTATATAATCTTTTAAACATCTGAGGTTACTACATAACTTGTAAGATTAGTACATATGTCATAAGCCACATATATACTGTATTATTAGAGTTTTATACGAAACAAGGATTGATGTGGCTGTCAACTCACGGACGTATATAGTATGGCATTCAGTGAAGTATACACAGCGCAATGCTCTACGGGATGATATACCTGGACAACATGATGTCACGGGATAAGTACATAACATAAGGGATAAGGAAGAATTAAGTTTTAGGATGAAATTTCAAATCATTATAAACTTTATATTCAATAATATTATTGACTTTGAATTAATAACCTTTTTGAATATATTATATTCGATCTCTTATATCACTGTTTTATTTTTACATTTTAGGGATGAAATTTCAAATAATTTTGTAACCATCATTGTTTATTTCTATATAACAATAAGAAATAATTTAGATAGTAATTTTAAATGCTAAATAATTTTAATAATATTTTTTGGTATTTTGTTATTTTTTGTTGCGAAAATTTTAATTAAGGTAATACAAGTTTGTAATAATTGCGTTAATATTTCTGCGTTTAATTTATTTTATAGCTGTGACATCAAATTAAAGATGCCTTTTAGCTGTTTTTAAAGCATATTCGGATATTTGAGTCGTTTAGATTATAGTTATTAGTTTCAATTTATTACCCTTACTGCATTTAATCTCATAGTTAATGACACATTTTAAATTAATACGATTATTAATTAGTTTTGAATTTATTTAGAAATGAAGAAAGCGAATTCAGTTTTTCTTTTGTTTGTCACAAACATAAAATATCTAAAATATCGTATGTAAGGCTTATCTATTAATTGAAAAGTGATTAGACTTTTGGTCTAATCACTTTCCATAGTTTTTGCAATTATGAACTTTGTGTTTTTTTGTCTTTGCAGATTTCTGAACTAATATGAGGTTATGTATCATCATTTGCCTTGTACTGTAATTAATCGTAACATTATGTTAGAAGGATGAGTTTGGTTGTAAAATTTGAAGTAATTCTTGACAATGAATTAGCCGTCTACAATGAAGGGGATTCCATCAATGGTCTAGTGGCTATTATCACAAATGATGATATTAAATTTAAATGCAAGTCGCTCATTTAATTCTATTCTGGAATTTGTCGTATACATTATTAACTTCTTATATTTGTGTTTGTCAATACTAATAATAAATATTAGAAACTTGGTTAGGCTTATAATTGGGTTATAGATAACTGCTGTGCAACTTATATAAATTAACTTAGTGTTTGTGTATTTTTTGTTATTACTTATTTTATATAATTAATTATTAACTGACTTGTTGCATAACATGACATTGACTAAAAATAGACTATTTAATGATAAACAATTATATAATCAATTTAATGATTCAATTACGTAATATCAATATTCAGTTGCCACTGAACATGGTTAAAGATTGTCAGTGTTAGCAGACGGAAGCGTTTCTAATTGCATATGCATATAATCCTAAACCTAAAATAGTTTTAGTTTAGGATTATTACACATATTAGTTTTGCCAATTGTCTTCATTTTTCCCTTCTGAAAAAAGTTAAGTGCAGGATTTCTGTTTGTTTGAACTTGCGAAAAAAAAATTAAATGAACAGTGTTTGATGAATCAATTATTCATTAGTTTCTGGACGCAGTTCACAACACTAATTGGCCTTTTAATGTTTATACAACTTAAAGCAATAAACAATCAATTTCAAAGAGGTTGTAAACTAAATATAGTAAATCTTTTATATCAGTCTTTTATTTTGACATTATTTAAGGGTAATATGTTTATATAGCTATACGTCTTACTCTTCGTGGAGTTGCTATAGTCTTCTGGACGCGACTGTGTGTGGAAGACAAAGAATTAATAGGAAGAGATGCGTTCAAAGTCAAAGGAGATATCTCAAAGGAAGAGTACTCGGAGAAAATTGTTTTCCTAGAAAAAGGTTAATATTTTTATCTTTACTTTTTGTTGTATATTTGGTATTAGGTGTCATTTAGAATTTAAGAAGAGAAGGTGTCTAAGTTAAAAGTTGTAATTTGATTTATTATTGAAATATTTATCTAATTTAGCAATGATAATTAATTGTACTTTATTAAATTATTAAGGAGCATGAGCATAAACAGTTTGTTTATATAATTAGAGTAAACAGTTATGGTTTTTAGAACTCTCTCTCTCTCTCTCTTTTCTTCTTTATCATCAATGAAGGTGTGTGCTCCTATGGCGACATGTATCGAACTGGTGACAAGTACTATGTGAGTGAATTATATTAGAGCAGAAATGAATTTAATTTGCAATTTCGTAGATTCCGGCACTATTCAACCTCTTGACGGCAGAGGGAAAGGTAACCTAACCCACTGCAGCTGTAGCGTTATAAATTGCAGGTCCAAAGCATGTGAATCTCTTTGGATTTATTCCAAGGTCC
>JAQIXG010001161.1:0-23958 GCA_034700105.1 Oconnorella tubifera | reverse complement strand
GTACTGTAAATTAATAGTAGATACTGCCTTTTTTTATTTCTTCTACTATGTATTTTTTGTATATTTATTTTATTAGATATTGTCTTATGAAATAATTTATGCTGTAAATTCTATATTTTTTTTGTAATGTCAATTTGCATTGCTATATTTTGTTAATAAACTCATCTTTATTTTATTTTAAATATAACTTTAATTAACTATTAGACTTAAATAAACTTTAATTCTAAATATTACTTTTTAATTTAGCTTGGCATTTAGTAACTAAAATTGTTAGAACGCTGTCGTTTCTTAAAAATGTAATTCTGAAAAAATATAATTGAGCTGTGTGATATTAATTTGATTGCGTATTAAATTACATTTTTATTGTTTATTATGGAATCATTTTTCAAATTTAGTAAAGTTTTCTGTTAAATTTGTTACTCACTAACGGTCCATTATATATAGATTAGATAAATCTATAATAGTTTATGATTTATAAACTATTGTTTATAAATCATAAACTATAAATAAAATGTAAAAATGTATTTTTGAAATGTTAAAATCTCTACATTAATTTCTAGAAAAAAAACGATTTCTATTATAATACTAAAAGTATCAAATAACGTTATAATAATTAAATAATTTCGTACTGAGTATGCAAAAAAGCATTGGGAGCTATTCTAATAGTGGCGGATCCATAAAGGGGTTGGGTGATGTGGGCCGGTGATCCACCCATACATGCATAGTTTACATACTTTTTTGTATAGATAATTTAAAGATTGCACGCTTCTATATACAGTGTATTATGACTGTTCATAAATCTTGTAATGTCACAAAATTAATTCTCAGAAGGTCTCAGGCGATCCCTGGCAAATTGTCAGAAGACCCCAATTGAGGTCGCGACCCACAGGTTGGGAACCGCTGTGATAGAGGAAGGGATGAAAAGTTAGGTGCATTGCATTTACTGGGATTTTTTGGTGCTGGATGCTGATGCTGAATGTTTTGTGAGCTTATTAAATTTTGAAATAATTGAATGTATCTTGCAGACGCGGAAGGGATTGCACTTTCTCTTACTTCCATCAATCAATATTTCATAATCGAAGAGAACTTATTTAAGATTTAAATACGAAAATCGCAATTGCGATGATAATTTTAATAATCATTTGACCCTTTTCTTGATATATTAATGGTTTAATTTATTTGCTTTATTGTGCATTATTTATTTTGATGTTATTTTGCAGTTACCCTAGGTAGGCCTATAAATTGTCCGATAATCTTAATATTATCTTGTAAATGACCTGCCCATCATAATGTTTCTTTCTTCTTCAAATAACTTGTATAAATTCTCATTGAATGGATTCGTAAAAAATATCTTTAAAGTTAACATTTAATTTTTATAAACTGAAGCGGGACCTTGTCATTTACAAGGTCCTAGCTTCAGTTATATATTCAAACTCATTAAATGTTAACTTAAAGATTAATTTTTTTACCAATCCATTCAATTAGAATTTTTATATATGAGAATTTATTTTATTACTCGCATGGCTAAAAGTGTGCAAAGATTTTCAGCAATTACCGGTTGTAATTGCTGAAAATCTTTGCAAACTCCATGCGAGTATTTAGATGGGGTGTAAATGTTTTAACATAGGTTTATTTGAATACAACACCTCCCCCACAAAAAATAAAGACTGATTTGGTCAATATTTAGTTATAACACAGTTACGGTTGATAAAAATTATATGCTATACAAGTCATGTATAGAAAAGAGCGTGATTTAATATAATTAAGCTTAGCCTACTGTTAAACACCTTTTAATTGAAAAGTTTAAAAACTATTTTTAAGTGATCAGTGTATATTATATAAAAACTAATTTAAAAAATATATAAAGCTAGGCATATTATAACTAGTGACTCGATACATCGGTTGGGACAAATCGTATCGTATAGTATCGTATGCTGTACTTCTAACGCACCGTACGTTGTCAGATACCTGACAATTCCGAGGTGCGGTAAAATCGACTCCGAATGTTAATTTTTAAGGTTAGGATTAAAGCTAGGGTTAGGTGTAGGATTGCAGTTAGGGATTAGATTTCGGGTTAAGTTTAGGGTTGATCTGAGTTATGGTTACTAAATCAATTGTCGTTTTGTCGTGTTCATGTATTTGATTTCGATTTGTCGAAGTAACGCATTAGATAATTCTAATAATTAATAAACCGTCGAGTCACATAAACATTTTAATGTTATCGATTTTAAAATGTGCAAATTCTGCATTTAATTCCTGATTTTTTTGACATTCAAAGCATTCGCCTACAAGCCTAAGTCATCAACCTTCTATATAGTCGTTTAGGCCTACACAATAAAAGTCATCCTAAACAGTTAGATTATGCTATCTCATCCACCGATATCTCGTCATAGAATTCATCATCAATTTCATCGTACACGTGTCTATGACTCTCATGAGGTTGACGTCTTCGCTCCAAACTGTAGTGATACTCCCCGCAGTGATTCCCAAAGTCACCGGGAAGTGTCCTACTTCTGGCGTCTGGATAAGTGCCTCCGACATACCGCAGGCTTCCCATGCTTCCACCGCTGTGAGTTAAAAGATTGACCAAGCGATATCGCTCATCGTCCGAGAGACAATTCAACTGGTCCGCGATTGATTTCGCTCGAACTGGTGGGTCGCTTAAATCCGATGATTTAGGTTTGAGAAATCTTTTCGAGGCTTCACCGAGTTGGGGAGCATCTGATGGTGCTTCGCTTATGGATGGTGTTGACTTGAGATAGCGTTGTGTTACAGGGTGATGTCGGCTACGACGTCGAGCTGAACAACAGCAACAAGCGAGAATAATGATGACAAATGCTGCGACACAGGCACCACCGATAGAAGCCCATAGTGCTGTGTTAGATTGACCAATGATGTTTTTATCCACTGTTGTTGTTTTGATACAGTTAGAAACTTCATGTAATTCGTTCTGAATATATAAGCAAATATTATATTCTGTGAATGGTAAGAGATTTTCTATAGTGTAACTTTTGACAGATGTATCGTTTAGTTGTTTGTCAGCTATTTCTTCATTGTTCGAAGTATGACAGGTTAGCTTATAACCAGTTATAGAATTATTCTGAAGTCCAATGACTTGCCATTGTATGAGCAGCTCTTTGTCTGAGGGATGGTCTACCGTTAGACGTACGGAAGGTGGAGGTAAAGTTGTAAATAGATTCATCCAGACATCACACTGTGGAACTTGTGCGACGCATGTTTCAAAATCTTTAAGAGTAAGTTCAGCCACTTTTCTATTATCATCACACGTCCATGGTAAATCCCGACCTACAGACCAATTAAATAGCCAAGTAAAATTACAGTCACATTTGAGAGGATTGTCTTGAAGGTAGAGCCGAGCTGGCACACTTTGGTTAACTCCAAATGTGCACGGATCAAACGATTTTATATTATTTCCATTCAGTTCGAGCAGCTCCAAGACGTTTTCGAGACCTGCGAATGAGTATTGATTCACTTTATTTATTTTATTGTACTTCAGAGAGAGTGACGATAGCTTATTTGTGAAACGAAATGTAAAATCCGGTATGTCGCCCAGGCTGCAGCTGGACACTTTTAGCGTTTCAATAACAGCTAGATTTGAAAACATTGCCCAATGACTGGGTTGAAGATACGATCTTTCTAAGCTGAGCACCTTCAGAGAGTTACTCTGTTCGCTGAAACTTTGGTTATTTAACGACACGGCGCCCTCGACATCATCAAGAGAAAGTTCCTGCAAATTAGAAAGTGGCTTGAATACATTCGGATCCATTTCAGTTAAAGGATTTTTTTCTAATCTAAGTTTTCGGATGGTTCTGGCCCCGGTGAATGTTACGCGATCGACTTTGACAATTAAATTATATGCTAGATTTACTTCTTGCAACTTAGTCATACCAATAAATGTAGTTCCTAAAGTTATTATCTGATTTCTAGATAAGTCTAGATTTACTAGATTGCTTAATTTGTTGAATTCTGTTATAGACTTGTCTGTAAGCTGACAGTCACTCATTTTTATATTAGTTAGAGTCGACTGAAGTGCATTGAAGGCGTTCGCATTTATGACAAGATTATTATATTTGGACATTTGCAAAGTTTCTAGTTTCAAGTGGGCAAAGGAACCTTCAGTAAGGGTTAAGATCCTGTTATTGTCCATAACAAGTGTCTTCAGCTTCTTAAGAGATATAAGAGCTTCAGCTGGAATCTTAGTGAAACGATTAGAACTCAGGTCTAGAGTTACCAGAGTATCTTCTTGATCTTTAAACACTTGCGGTGACAAATTGGCGAGATTTCCACCATGAGTGATATTTAAAACAGTCAATGAGGTTAATCCAGCTAGAGCATTTTGTGTTGGCAGACTGACTTCGCCATATTTTTCCACATACAGTGTTATCAATTGAGTCAAAACACTCAATGAACTAGAAGGAAATAGAGCGTCGGGATCAAGGGTGAGCTTCAAGTCTGAAAGATTGTATATCCCAGAAAATGCTTGAGCATCTAGAGTTTTTAGAGGATTTCCAGTTAAATCCAGCAGACTTAGATTGAGTCCACTGAATGCATTTGCCTGAATCGTTTGAATATTATGATCAGTTAGTGATAATTCTCGAAATCGGTCCGGTGATGGTCTGAATATTGGCACAGTGTCAAGCTTTTTACTTGAACCTTTATATCTGCAATCAATGGACTGTGCTGTGCATTCACAGTAAGGCTTACTGCCAAGACAATCAGTGGATGCAGAACACATCAAAGCGGCACATAGGATCTCAATGAAAATCAAACTGATTTTGGATAGCATAATAAATATGTTGAAGCTAGTTTTTAAAATTAAGTTTTCAAATGATGAACAGTAAGCTACTTTATGATTACAACTTAATATTTTAGGACTTCTCGTTTGATTCACTATAGCAAAATAGCGTCGATTGAATTAAACATTTATTTCACGTTGTAATAGTTCTTAATTCAATGAAACAGCACTGAGAATAATCGATATCTGAAAATACGAAAGAATGATAAATTCATAAATATTTCGATGTCCATTTATGATATTACTGTAATCTTCATCGCAATTGTAAATCTTTAATCATAATCTGTTTATAATCATTATCGTTAATATAAGCTATAGTATACACAGGTATTTATTTTATACACTTTATATTCGTTTGAGTCTATAGGCTTAATAATATAGCGTAAAAATTCAAATTTAGATGTATTTATCAATCGAAAGTTGCAGAAGTAGTACTGTTAGTTACTGTAGCAGAATTAACTTTAAAAAATTGTCACTAATAATGCATAAAAACTGACAGACGGACTTATAATCTATAGCCAAAGACTCTAATTGCTGGTAGGCCAAGAGAGGCTCTAACAAATTCTGCAGAAGCTACTTTGCTGTAATTTAACCAATAATCATTATAAATCTATCGCAAATATTATTAGGTGTCAATTTCTATTTAAACTCTAGGAGAGTCAAGTTAGAATAAAATATTCAACATTTAATCATAAATTTACGAGAATCATTCTTACTAACAAGTTACAACTTGCAATAAATATAAAGAATATGTCTAAATTATTAAATTAGTATAGGCTTCTTCTGTAGATTTATAGGGGCCTATACAATTTAAAACAATGAAATTGCTTAGACTGATATAAACACGTTTAATAACGAAATTCTACAAGTTTTTTTAATGTAGGCTATTTCGATTTTTTCGCATGTACTTTGCGCTATCAACAGCTAGTAAAAGTGACACTAAAGAAAATGGTCATTCTATATAGTTTGAATTATTTTTAAAGAAATAGATTAACCAAAATAAAGTGGTGCTACTTTGTACGCAAATGTGTGAAAATGTAAACAAGTAAATAAAACATTTTACAAATTTCATTATCATTCACAACGCTATGTTTTAATAAGTGATGAATAATTTCAGAGAACTGTAACTACAAAAGCGGACGTATACCACTCACTATCTCATTGTAATTAATATCAAAGGCTACGAAACTTGAAGCAGCAATTAACTCGTTAGGTTTCATCCTAAAAGAGCAATTTCGACTTAATCACGCTTCTCATTCATTAGACTCTCAAGTCATAAATTACAGTTAGGTCTAATGGATATTATAGGTCCTAATTCCTGTTCAGTAAAGTCACTACAAACAATAGGTTGTAGCTTGAAACTTAGCGAATTTAACAGAAAGCATGAAAATAATTTAGGAGTTAACAATAAATTTCAAATGGATGATTGTTAGATAAGTGATATTCTCAAACTTTCAGCACATACTGAATGTTTACTTGATAAGTCTAAGCAAATGAATTATTAACTTATTATTGGGCGATTAAAAACAGGATCCATTTTAGATTTGAAAATATTATAGACAAAAATAAAAGATTTTTTTGATCACTTTAGAAAAATGAATCCAATACTAAATAGGTTACGTATTCCACATATTTTTTATTAACCCGCTAGTATTAAGCTGATAGTTACTTTGATTATTAATTTTCTTATCATCTACTTCAGTCTTTGAGAAATATATTTCTAAACTGCATATATTTTTGATAATATGACCGTTATTTTTATTTGCCTTAATAAAATATAACCTACAGTAAGTAACTGATTGGTATTATAATAATAAATCGTATTTTCTTAATTGCTGTATCCGAAACATCAATAACTTTAACTGGTTAAAAATATATTTTATATCAAGAAATAAAACACATTCAATAAATATAACGATGAATAAGAAACAGCAAAATTTAGAACACGATTACCTTAACAGAGATTTCAATAATGAATGACACAAAGTACATTCCAACAATTAACTTGAAACTGAAAATAATTTCATATCAAAGTCAGACATTTTGATTTCTTTATAAAACAAATTTGTTTTTTGTACAATCATAATTCATAATACAATTCATGTTTAAAATCAAGTTCTTTGATACGATAGTGAAGATGATATCATAACAGGCGGGTGATAGAAGCTTAAACTAGCTGTAAAGCCTAAACTGAAAGTAAAGAATGTTTAGATATATCTCTGGACTATCTCATTCTGTGACAGACTGTCTAAACGACAATATAAAATAGCCCAACTGTGGTAAAAGTGATCGAATATGAATGAGATGAAATTACTGAATTACTAACTGTGTCATTTATGTGAATTAACTAGTTTGTTTAGAAATTACTGTAAATATCAAAGAACATATAAATTATCGAATATATGTATGCACACAATTAATGTTACAGTCATATATTACCCAACATTACATAAATTAATTATTTAGTAATATTACTTGTTACTTATAGACAAAGCGCAAACTTGTAAAGATTTAATTTAGCAAAATTTACAAGAAAAACTCAGTTATTCAATGCACGCTTAAATTTACCATTTGATTCTAAAAAAGATTCATTAAATAATAATGTACCTGCTAAATAAAAATATAAAACTCAATAATATATAGTTATAACAAATAGATTACTTGTAGCCATATTAAAACAACAGATTCATTACATGATAACAATTTCAATAAAAACAAATAATAGTAATGAGATTATATCTAAATAAATGACTAGAACTTAGAAGGATTACATTTTTGAAACTTGTGAATTAAATTTAGAAGTAGATTTTGTCACAATAAAGTCATGAATGTTAGTAAAAGGAATGTGAAACTATTATTATTAGAGGTTTACAATATTTATATTAAGTAACAAATGTAGCTTCATTATTCCTTATCACTTGAGTTTCAATATTCAATATAACAATCAATGAAATTGCAAACAAGACCAGAAATTATAAAATATCTGAAAATTAGGTTCAATTTATTTCACATAAGTAGTAAAATGTCAATTTATCAAATAACTTTAACAAAGATATAACTATATAATCGTGGATAACAACTGTAAGCCTTTAACAATGATATTACCGCATGAATTAGCTATTACAAAACAGTACTCACAAAAGTCTTCCACTCTAGCAGCAAATACCAAATCACAAAACTAATTTCATGTACAATGAAGCAACTAATAACTGATTTCCATTAAATTAAAAGTTCAAGCTTTACATTTCTTATGTTATATACATATTTATATCTTTGTCAAATATTATTTCAGTATCATAAGCATATTAGCTTATGGAATATGATAAATTTACAATCTGTAGGTAATGTTATAGTCAAATAGTAAAACAGTATAATGCACCCATGTACAAAAGTTTCACTTCACAATTAATACAAAAAACTGAAATTGTAAGAAACAACACTTATATCAATTTGGACAATATACAGAAGACAATGAGGATTATTTACTGTCCATTTCAACGAGTAATGTTTCCACTACAATTTACAATCATAGATCAAAAAATCATCTGCAAATTTGCAATAAAAATATAGATTAACCATTGAGAAATTATTAATACCAATATATACAAATATAATTTCTTTATGTAATTAATACTAAAACTGAGATATAAATTCAATGATTCTTTCTTACATGAAATAAGTATATCTATACGATAACTTGAGATCTTTAACTACGTATCTGATAAATATACATTTGTCACATGAACAAGATATTAAAACAACGGACACAAATCACACACGTACACAGTAAAGTGAAGCACATTAACCACGTAATAAGAAGAATCCTAATCTTTAAAATTTACATGAATTTGATGACATCAAAGTCCAGTGGGTTTTTCTTGAGTCGTATCATAAGCTCGAATAAGTTCAGACTAAAATACAAGTAAACAAAAGAAATAATTATTTGGATATTTGTAATAACCAAACTTGAGAAAAAATAAATGAAAGAATGATAATGTTTGATGGGATACTGATATCATTAAAAATTGTTGTAAATATTTCATATGCAGTATTTCACATGTATTATAATATAGTATCACAATTAAAATAGCAGTATTTCTTTGTCCAAATATATAGTGTATCAGTTAATAGCAGGCCAAACTATGGGTTGTGGATTCAATTTGCAACTGAAGATTCATGAATTGTCTATTTTAAAAACATTAAACTAGACAAATATTAAAAACCAATTTCTTGCTACCATATGCTGTATTTGGTTAGATGTTTCATCAAATATGGCATTATGCTTAGGGTGTCTAACTGATCCGGCTGCAAGTGCAATCTTGCATTAGTCACGCACACTTGTATTTTTTGGTAAAATTATAAATTGTATTGATTGTAATTGTATAGCATCGTATAGCTTTCATATAATCTATTGCTGTCTGCCATAAAATGGATGAAAAAATTCTATCATTATATTTATTAATAGTTCAAATATGTTTAAAATATTTGATCATTAAATTATTTATCTTAAAATTATTTTACTAACAAATATGATTAATAAATAATACCTGAGGTACAACTCCATGTTCCTCTTGAGAAAAAGCAAATCCATCTGTTGAATAAAACAATAAAAAATGTTACTTAAAAAAAAGTAATCAAGAACAGTTTATCTACCAGGTATAAATAAATTTTAGTCACTTATCTATTGTAGAAAACTTACAGTGTACACTTTAATTAAACTATAATATAAACATATATTACATAATAAATAATATTAAACTATAAAAATTATTTCCTATTAAGTATTATTTAGTATCAATCAATATTCAGTATTTATCAAAAAATCAATTAACATTTGTATATATTTCAGTAAATGTAGCATAATTGTTATCTCAACTAAAGAAAGGTATCATACTTGCAACTCAGTCATTATAACATAAAATTTCTTGAATTGAATAAATTATTCAAATTTCATTAAAATTTAAATGAATTAACAGCCTCAAAAACGTTGTGTTGATTTGCAATAACACATAACAATACAAAGTGTAAAAAAATCAATGTCTGTTTGTTGCAAATTTTAATGAATATAAATAATTGTTAGCTATAACATTAAAATCTCATCTAATGAAACATACGTGGCTGCAGTTCAGTTTGAATATCTTGCATTCGTGTTGTTGATCTGCTGAAGACATTTTTCAGTAGCCGAGCTGTCTCAGTTAGCCTTAAGTAATAATTGATATACAGCTTGTTAATATTGATATATAGTTAATTAATATTGCATAGTAAATTAGCAAAAAATGAATAGTTTATAAATTAGGGATCATTATAATAACTTTCATAGACACCTTTCATCATTATCTTAAAGCGTGTGATTGCAGCTCAAGGATTGCATTCTCTAATGCAAACAAGAATAATTCTATCATTTTAGGAGATAATAATTCCATAATTTTTTCACCATGGTCATCAAAGTGGCAAACCTTTTTTTAGTGGCTCTTAACACAACACGAGTTGGATCTTCATGAGCCAATTCCATCTCTTGAATCTCTTCAGCCATGCTCTTACACAATGTTCTTTTTAATCTGCATCGTGCATAAAAGTAATAAAATATGCCGACAAGAATGTACTTTTATTATAAAAGTAATTACTTAATTATAAAATGTTAGTTTTTAAGTTAAACAACGTTAATTTTTTACGGTATGACTGAAAACAGAAAAGTCACGAGTTATAGGCCTGTGGAGTGCAATATTTATCTGTTGATGCACAATTTATCAAGATGGATAAATTAATAGTTTAGGATTATAATTAGAAGTAAAATTTATTAATTTTTACTTTAATAAATTGAATAAAACTATCCAGCATTAATTTCTTTTATTTGATATTAAAGCCTGAATAATTTTAGTGAATAAAATAACAATTGAATAAAATACTAGAAAGAAATAAATAATTTATTCATCAAAGTAATTTCCCCAATTTCAATTTTAATATTTTGATGCAAAAATCCAGTGTACGAGAACTAAATCAAAATTAATCAGCAAATTACTCAAACTTGTTCATAAAAGTAAACGCTTACACTTTCCATATAATATCTCGTAGTAAAGCTGTCAAAGGAATAAGAAATAATCCGATCCAAAATATCCCGCAGCCATAAATATACTTATCCTGATAATTGAAATAAAATGCAATAAGTCATTTGCAAAAATCTTAAGCTAGTGTTTTCAAAAATTACCCTAAAAGTTTGTCCTATCAATGTAACTGTTTTATGAAAGTTAATCATTTTAATTGTATTGAAACGTATGAAATATAGAGATATCTTTACATTTTAAATGATAAAATTTATTTACAATACATTTATATAGATCATGTCTTTACCCATTCTTTTAATAACGCCTAATCACCGTAAATTGTATAGAATTAAAATTGTTACAAAAATAGAAAATATCATAAACAAAAATAAATAAATAAATAAATAAATAACATCACAATGTTTTATTATATGTTCAAAATTTCCAAATTTCACAGAAAATGATACACGAGTCAATACCAGCATAATTTGATCTCAAATACCCGTAGAAATCAGAGTATCACTACATGTTAATCGAATGAAACTCATACAGTTAAAATCAATCAAATTCAAATTTAAACAATCATTCAAAGAAGAGAAATAAATATTTACAATAAAATTGTATATAGATTTAAACAATAGGACTTATTCAATAAATACTTCTTACCATGCCAACCATTTCAGGAGCTAAATCAACATTTGGCCACATGTGCGGATAGACAGCTAGAAACAAGATCCAACCAATGATACTTCCCCATACAGCTACGTGTGATAACTGGTAAAAATATATGTACAAGAAGTTAGAAATTAGTTAAAATTATGCAAATAATAAAATACATAAATGGCTGCAATAATTTAAATATTATAACAAAGAATTACCATTACTTATTAGTAAATATGATAATAATGCTAACAATGACATTGACATAAAACAATAAAACAGTAACACAAGAATAAATCATAGAAAGTGCTAATGCTAATTATAATTACTACCATGATTATTAAATAAATATTCTTTAACAACTGGTTAAAATATAATTTTGATCAATTTCTTCAAGTAGAAAGTATAAAATTATGAGTTAGCAAAAGAACTAATGCATTTCGACAAGATTAATAAAGTTTAAACTGATTAAATATTTCAATGACATTAATTATAGAAAATTTAATTTTCAATTCTGGAAATTTCAATTAAATCAACCAACCCAAGTCCAGGCTGACATTTCTAATCCAGCCTTAATACAAACTGTTACCACAACGTACTGAAACAAAATACAACATTAACTTTTACACAGAAAATAAATATCAACACGCTGTAACAATACAAACCACATGTACCATCAATATCATTAAAGATGCACTGCAAAAAATATTCGTAAAGATCTCATTATCTAAATAAATTGCACATATTGTATACTAAAGCAAATTCTGATTAAATAGTATTAATGTAACTTATTATAATTATTCTATGTAACTTTTCATCACAAATGTGACACTGATCGAATTACAAAACCAAAATATTCAGTAGCATTCAAGCACTAAATTAGCATATAGCTTTTTGTTTGCATATAGTTTTAACAAGTAGTAAACTTGATTAAACTTTTAATTTGAAACCAGCACAACCCATTTATCTCAATAAATCAAATAATATTGAAAGAGTTTCATATTGACAATAAAATGTGTTGATTTGCTCACTGTGTAAACCATGTTTCCCAAAAATAAATAGTCACCAACTTTTCCATCCTTAAATGCTGCCTCTGAAATCAATAAATTTGAAATACAAATAGAGTTTCTACGAACAATCTGTTGAAATGTACGCTGAATCGTATGCTAAATATTGAACTGTATAATGCTTTTTTTGAACTTTTCAAAAAAAATGCATGCTGTAGATCCTTTAACATATCAAAAAATGAACAATATTCGTACCTTGTTCTAGTGATAATGCACTCATCCAAAATAACAAAATTGAGTGATATACTGCATTGATGCACCACAACCAAAATATCTAAAAAAGTATAATGATGAAAGCATAACACTTGAAATAATAATTATTTTTGCACTGCGAAACTGATTTTAAAGCGGCTTGTTCATATTCTTAACTTAATAAACTTAATAACTTTACTAAATATTCACTAGAGCACAGTAAACATTTATCGAACTGAACTAAATTAGCCCGTTACTACAGTCAGTAAAGTATAAGACTCAAGGCCAAAAATTCTGGGTTTGAGTCTCAAAAGTGAAATGTTTTGTTGACTTGGTTGCAGTCTTCAGCTGCCTGATTGAAAAAAATCACTCTTCTAAAGTCAGATATATCATTTACGTATTCTTAACATTACTGTTCTTTATTCCAGATACACTGCTATAAACATTAATTAAAAATCTATAAATGGTTAAACTAGGATTCAGACATTTCATCTGCGGATAAACCAACACTTGCAAAATAAAACAGATTTAAAAGTAAAGTTATATTTACGTGTTGAAGTTCAATTGATCTAAATAACAAACTGCTAAGATAAATTAAGTGCACAAACCTTGACACTAAATATTTCAGAACTTTGCGAAGATTTATAGAGAGAAGGAAAACGAAGCATGCTTTCAGCGCTAAAATTTCTATCAAATAAACCCATCGCAAAAGGAGGAGCTGCCGTGAAAATCTAAAAAAAAACCATATAATCTTATATCAACCAAATTTTTATTTGCAATACTTGTTCAAACTTAACAAGTATTGCAAATAGCATGTATTTATATAAACATTATTACTATTGTATTTCTTTATGCCTGCTCATTTTTACTCCTGTATGTGTGTTAAAATCATTAAATGTCGTCAAAAAAAACACTGATTCAAGAATTTTTATTTCTTGAGGAATTTATAATTAAAAATAATCAACAATCACAAATTTAATATTCTTTTGGCTAACACAAGTAACATCAAAGCAAATATCTGGCTTAATAAATATAATAAAAATTCAAGTACAATACAACACCAACACAAAGCTTACCATTATATAAAATTGAAACTAATAAAGATTGCTTAAAGATCACAATAGCAAAAATAAATTACTTTCAGTGAATTGATAGCAATGCAAAAAATTTATAAATTAACTTACAACATTATAAAGACCAATGGACCAGCGTTCAAAGAAAATCTGACCAGAAAAACCACTGCTTATAGCAAACCAAAACTAAATGCACAAAATTATCTGAAGCAGTAAGAAATTGATAGAAACTTAACCATCAAATAAAGAAAAACCAGTACATTATCATTCGTTATCCATTATTATAATTCACAATCCATTTCAAGAATGGATTCTAAATTATAAAAATTTGTAAAAAAATTACAATATAAACAATTTAAATTGCATCTGATATTATTTTAAATTGCATGCGATATTTATGTAACTTATCATACTAAAACTGATAAGTAAACATACCACTTTTTAAATAAGTTACTTATAAATTATCTCATTTACCAGTCTTTAATTTACAATTAACTGCAGATACGCCACTTTTTAAATTCATTAGTTATAAACGATATCCTTTACTAGCCTTTATTTTAAAATTAACTGTATAAGTAGGATTTTGTCCACAAACCTCAATGAAGTAAAGGCAAATGTTTTTGTAGAAGGAATACAGGATGAGTTTAGTAAGTCTATGATAACTCCATGCACCATGAACAAGCAGCAGTCGATTGAGAAATCGAAACTGGACAAATCAAATAACACATCCACTTAATTTATAAAAAAATTATAAATGTTTATGAAAAAAGTACTTTATGCGAAAAAAAGCTAAATATATGTGAAGCAACTCAAAGCAAATTGCTATAATTAATCATTTAATCTAACTAACTTTAAATAATTTAATAATTACAATATTAATAAATGAAATAAAGTTGCAAAAACTTATATAACATGTTTGATAATATTCTGCACTGTGAATTACACATCGCACTCTGTGCTTAACTGATCTATCAGCCACTGCACAAGATTATAGAATCTCAAGCACACTTGAATTAAAACATTAGATTAACTTTGATATAGAATATTACTACATTATCAATCGCATCATTTTAAATATACTTACTCTTTAGACTAAGATGATGACAACAAGAAAATAAATAAATAAATAAATGATAAAAGGTGTTGATAAATGACATTGCGATGTATTCTTACTTGGGCAATGGAATAATCTGAAGCACAAGCAGCCTGCAGACCTTCCACTCCTGATATACCAACTCCTACGTGGGCTGCCTGAAAGAAAGCAGACCAGATTGATTAATACATCATAACATTTTCAGAATATTTAGTCATACAAATAAAATAGATTAAAAATCTTCAAGCAGAAAAGTAAATAAATGATAAAGTAACATACAACGATACTACAACACAGTTCTGATTTAATATTTAAATTCTAAGCTAAGCAATGTTGACTCCTAGCTTAAAATTAAAATTATATCACATGCTTTAATTCATCAAAGTTATAGGAAACCCTTTAGAAATTAAAACACACTGACAAATTAAACATATTTACGTTATAAAAGATATAGAAACCTGAATCATGCCGACGTCATTAGCCCCGTCTCCAATAGCAAGAGTGATCACCTGCACGTGATGTCGCACGAGTTCAACGATGTCAGCCTTCTGCAGCGGTGAAACGCGACAGCAAATCACAGTCTTGCACGACACGGCAATGTCGAGAAAATCTTGACGACATTCGTACGAAAGGGCAAACTTCAATGACTACAGAAAACAGACAACGCACAATAAGTAGACTTAAATTTATTCGGTAGGCAGACCAGTTATGTTGGTTTTGTTTATTATAATTCTCAGTTATTTTGCCTAATATGTATCGTGTTTTGTTGCATTTTTTTTAAACTAGCTAATTTTCTGGTGCTATCTATTATATTTGTTAAAGTAAAAATTTCATATTGGTAAAAATTGTGAGACTGGACGAGTTTTCAAATCTTAGAACAAATTAAAAAAATTCATAGACTCTCATAGATTCATAGACCTGACTCTCAATATCAGATGATAATACTTTAATATTTGTAAAATATGAATACTTAAATATTTTTCTTTGTTTGTGTACTGCCAACTGTACTGTTTTTATGATGAATCAATCACACATCAATGACATATTCATCACATATAACAGCTAATAAAAAGATACAAATTCAACAAATCTCCGAAAATAACATGCGATGCGTAATTATTAATAAATGCTACCTGTCCATCTACAACTAGACCAATGTTGTTCTCTTTCTTCAACAAGTCACCAAATTCATTGACATGATTCTTCAAAGTTTCACACATCGACTACAGAATTAAATCCAACAATTAAGAATAACTTAATTTAAAACTAAATAGTTTAAACTATTGATATTATCCTGAAACAGAAATAGCTTCAGAATTTTGCTATTAAGTTGTACTACTAATTTAAAAGTAGTAAATTGTTTAGACAAAAATAGTCCAATTTAAAATTCTTTAAAGATTATATCATTTTTCAACAAACAGAGAGCGAGAGAGAAAGATAATACATAAATGAACAAAATACTGTCTTGAATGTTTACAAGTAAAATAATAAACAAATAAATCTTAAATAATCTATAAACAAACAATTGTCCATTTTACAACACTTTTGCATACTTCATTCATAATTTTGATCGTACAATTTCATTTTTGATTATATTAAGCAAATCTAATAATTAAGCTAAGATTTAATTTACTAAATAAAATGCCTCGTAAATAAAGTATAATGAAAAATTTATAGATTGGATAATTTAACAATGACTTAACTGAAGAATAACAATGATTGCAGCTAAAAAATAAATTTAATAAATAATAAAACAAGAATCTACTCACATCCAATGTATACTCATTGAGAATCAAAAGAGCCATGGACTGATGTAAAAGTTTACATGAGTAACCTACAATGTTTTTATATCTTATTGATTCAATTTCTTTCAAATAACAAACATTTATAATACAATCAAATTAATTAGGATATTCAATAACTTGAAAATCATATGTCACTATAAGAAAATTAAATTTTAGCATCACTTGATGATTCTAGAGTGTACAATAAACATTATGTATATTGTAGGAAAGAAATCAAGTAATATAACATTTAGCAATTAACAACCTAATATAACGTCTATAGATTTAAAACTGTAAAGACATTTCATTGCAATATTTATATTTACTTTATTTTATAATAATTAATTTTTAAAGAGCACTTAATAACACTTGCTATATATGATACTGCAGAATCTAGAATTTAATTGTCTAATTTAAACTAATTAATTAAATAATTGTAATAAACTAATTTATTATTACAGAAATATCATACAAAACAGTTAAGGGTCTAGCTTATTACCGATATTGACAGCAGTTTCTTGTTTATCTCCAGTCAACACCCAAATCTTGATGTCAGCTTTCATCAAATTTAAAATACAATCTGGAACACCCTGAAAAATAAAGAAATACTGAATTTCATATGAATAAGCTTGATTATTGCTAGTCTGCATTAAAATGTTGAAATTATTACTTTTTAAATAGTAACGTATGAAATGACTTGAAAAAGAACCTAAACAGTAATATTCATAATTCTATCTAATTTTATTTACGATATAAACTCCGTTAATTTTTGAACGATTACATTCTTATATTAAATCTAATAAATAACAACCAACCAACCTCTTGTAGTTTGTCTTCGATAGCGGTCGCTCCAAGCAACTGTAAATTCTAAAAAAAAGTTTAAAACATTTAAAAACAATTCTATCATAATGCTGAAATTATATAAATTACATTAAAAAGCCGGATAAAAAATTGTTTGCATCAATCAATGATGAAACTATACAAATAAAATTAGTTATAATTATGCCCATAATGTTTATGGTACTATTATAATTATGTCCACAATTCTTTAAGTAAAATTCTTTGATGCACTGTATCCTTGATTTATATTACTTGATTTCTGTATTAAGAGCGCATTCATTAATTAAATAATAAATCTTTAGCAACTTAATGTCTAAATCCCAACTTCTCAACACACCAGTAAATAATCGTCTTGATCTGATGTGACATTAACCAACAAAAAACCAACAAAGCCAATTCAGTTATCTACAAGACGGTAACAGCAAGAAAGATAATAATACAAACTCTTTCAATGAGTTCAGCAGCTTCGTCTAGCTTAGCCTCTCTGTTCTGTATAGAAGTACTCGCTTTGTAATATGTATGCTTCCATTCTTCGTAAAACTCTTCACTTATTGTGGCAGATGCAAAACACAGCGTTCGCAAGCCTATGTAGAAGATATTATCTTAATATTCAATTTTTAATTTATTAAATCACTTTTATAAATTTAGTTCAACAGATTTACTTAATTAGACAGTAATATTATTACAGCAAAATAAGCAATAATTCAATATTCTTGACGAATTAATTAAAAGAAATCAAAAAATAACAAAAAAACGGAGAAAGCAAATTAATTCTAGAAATGAAATAAGTAAATTACAAATAAAAATTAAGTGTAATAGTAGGCTTAAAGAAAACCATCCAATTACATGTGAATAAAATATAACATATCATATAGATAATACGTTATAATTGATTGATTAGTTATTTATATCGAACTAACCAAGATTAGCGAAGGCAGTCAAATGTTGTATAGTTATATCTTTGATAGCCTGATCACCTTTCAGTCTTTCATAAATCACTGTGTCCTTTAAAATAAAACAGTCATACATTAGAAAATTTCATCTGAATACACAGTTAATTAGAGTTTAGAAATATATAACAGCCAATTTTGTGTTGATGTACTACGAATACCAAATAGTAAATATCAAATGACCAGTTAATACTTAAACTGAATGTGAAATTTGCTCGAATTAGAAATAAAGAATCATCTGTAATACATTCAACTAATCGTTACAGTGCAAAGTAAGAATTTATCATAAATATATTAAAAAAAAAATCTAAAACTAAGCTGGAAAAAAACTGACCGCCCCTTTGACCATGAGTTTGATTGACCCGTCTGGACCTCTGACAATAACTGACATTCTCTTACGAGTGCTTGTAAACTCCAGAACACTCAGAATTTCATACTTCTCTTCAGTACCCAGCTAAAAAGTAAATTAAGAGTATTTACCATTTTCATGATTATAAACATATGAGCTCAGCGATAAAAATTAAAAGATTTAATGTTTTACTAACTATTTCAACTGTGATCTGTTCTGGAAGTCGAGTATGGAAAACAAAGCCAAGTCTACGCGCACCAAGTACAAGAGCTCTCTCATCTGTATAATTAAATTCAACTTAAATATTGAACTAATACGAGTATATTTGTTTCAATCTTAATAAATGTTACATGATAACTTTGTAATAATCAAATGATGTTCACTAAACGTTACAGCTTTGAAATATTTTATAATACAATGCTGCGAAGTACAAAATCATTCATATTTTGATTTAAAAACTTAAATTGGCTGTTAATAGAAAATTTCTTATCATACAATATATGCTGTTGTTATATAAAATTTTGGAGAAAAACACGATTTAATATATTTGAATATTAAAATACTCTACCAGATATATTTAAAACAATAAAATTATAGGATTTTTAAAGTTAGTAGATAAATCCCACTTTTAATGATAAATTTGATCCTAAGCAAATTAAATGCTTCATATAAATTTTACAATGACATTCATTAAAAACTAGAATAACAGTTATTTTTGTATAATCTTTCTCCTTAGAACGTATAAGAACTTTCTGGATTTACATTGCTTATAAATATTTCTGATTTAGCTATAAAAAGTTTAAAGCAAAACCTGGACTCGATGCTTGATAATGAATGAGAGATGGATCATCAGGATCACGTTCAGGAACTACAGTGTGACAGATTGACAGCATTGTCAGAAATTCACGAATTTCATGAGAGGTTGGCTGTCAATAATATTGTCAATTAATACTAAGTCTTATCAAATTATAAAGTATTGGTTAAATCCAAAAATCAAGTTATAGTCAAATTACTTAAATTTATGTTTAGTAAAGAGATCAAATTCTATGCAAACTCAAATAAAAAATAAGCAAAAATATGAAATTATTGATACAGATACTGACGAGTAAAATGAAAATATATAAAATTCTGCTGACACTTACCCATTGCAAGCAGTCAAAACAAACTAATTAAAACCATTAGAATATTAAAATCATCTAACTACAGAAACCAGTTTGAAGACAAATGAATTTCAATTACGCTATATAAACCATCAATTCATTTATTATTATAATTTACATACTATATAATTATATATTAAACTTATTACAGTAAGCATAGCAATATTGAAAATATCTGAAATTTTATGAATGTGAGAAAAAGTATTCAGTAATGAGCAGAAATATTCACATGTTTTGTGTGAAGATTTTCAAGCAATGTGGGATCTGCAAATCTTTCAGTCGAGTCTTGAGTATCACTACAAGAACAAAGTAACACATGCCATAAAATCATTCAAAACTTTATTCAATTTGACTAAAACGCAGACAATATGACTTAATCATTGACTCCATCTTAAGCTGATTCAATATAAAACAATTTGGCATAATATTACAATTGACAGCAGAAACTAAGGTATACGATTTTTCATATCTGAAGAAAAGTGATTTGAAGCAAGATTAACTCAAAAGGAATAATGAAAACAGCAATTCTCGAGTTTCACAGATATATTGAAATGAAAATGTTACTCGGTAACAGAATAATAAATTATAAATATTTTATATATCTACCTGTAACAACGAATAGACTTATATAAATAAAACATTAATTTACTAAAATTAATTTGATTCATTTTTGTGATATGAATTAATAGAAAAAAACAAAAATTAAAAAGCCATACCCATAACTAATTCCAGCAATGCTGCATTTTCTGAATTCCATCACATTTCTAGTCAACGTACCAGTTTTGTCTGTGAATATATACTTTACCTAAACAGAAGCAACAGCGGAAAATTAATAGAGATAAGAATAAATATTTAAAACAAAATTATAACATTGAAATCATTTCCAACTTTTAATTACAAATGTGACAAAATTGAATCATTGTGCACCAAAGACTTTCTTATGTAGGTGTTACATTAAGCAATGAACAATTAAACAAATACAATCAAAACTATTAACCTGGCCCAGTTCTTCATTTAGGTTAGAAGTCCTTGCTACAGCTGGTGTGTCACTTTCTGAATCATACATTTCTTGATCCTGTTACAATAAACAAGTTTAGTGATATAAATAAAGTTTGAAATAAATGTATTAATATAAATGAAGTGTGAAAGACACCAAGACACAATAAACTCGCTAGAGAGCATTAGTAATCATAATAAAGCAAGTAAATTACAATTAATGATTAAAAACCGAAATAATAAACTTTAGATTCAATAAAACTGACTGATTGTTAAACTTTAATTTGCCTATTATAAATTTATGCTCAACAATAAATCCAATACAAAAAACAGAAGCATCATCATACCCAGTTAATAAAGATAGACTGAAAGAACTTGACAATCTCCAGTGTGACTTGTAGGCTGATAGGAATCAGATTATTGTAGAGTATAATAAATGTTAGCAGATTATATCCAAAGTTATATTCTATACCTAAAGAAACAGCATATAACTTTAACTTAAAATATTATTAGAATTTGTTAACTATAGCAATTTTTAGTCAGTCGTATCCTTTATAACTAAAACTACGAATGTAATCAGCTATTAACGTGCATAGTAAATTACTTATCACAAATTTTAAATTCTTAATATATTGATCGTATGATAAAAATCTAAGGAAAGAAATATAAGCTAACCGTCCAATGCAAGATACCAATAGCGATGCAAGTTATGAGAAACCCAAATCTGATTGGCTACTGCACTGAATAGAGCCAGTGCAATCAGCACAACAAACAGCATTAAGGTCTACAAGAAAATTACAGTTCAATTTGATGAATTACAGCATTTAATATTACTTTTAAAATGACTATTAAAAATGACATTGATAAAACTGTTTTAAAATCAAAATAAGTTAAATATAAAATACAATTTATATAATTATATAATAATATAGAATATCTTCCAATTTTTATATTCAATATCTCTTCAACTGCTAAATGTTCCAAATTAATTTAAAAATAGATCTAATATTCGATTTAACATATCTATTATTCACTGCACATAAATAATATCTTTTACGCTGTTATCTTAAATTAAATTTTCAAAAATGAAATAACAACGGCATTAATCATGATTTATAGAAATGTTGCAATCATGTAAGCAAAAAACTGATATTTAAAAATATTCTAAATATTTCATGAGATCACAGTACCCGTATTATCTTCCCTCCTCCCCATCCCCCCTTCTCAGCTCATTAATTTTTTAACTTAATTCGTAATTACACCTTTATTTAAGAAAAGAAACAACTAGAGATTAACATATACAAGTAAGGACAACATTACTTGGCCATTGACTACTTTTTCAACAGAGGAACGTTTTAATGGAGCCGACATAGAATTCAGTCTGAGTTTAGTTTCACTGCCTGTGTACACTGCTATGCCAAATATCCATCTTGTGTTTCTCAACATTGCTTCTCTAAGCAACAACTGATCCGGCCCAAGAGGCAAGGTTCTAAAAGTATTTCAATGTTTCACAAAGTATTCCAACTATTAACAACACAATTTAAGAAATAGAATTAAATAATTCATTATTAGTAAGAAATAGGATTAAATAATTCATTATTAGAAATGAAAAAATGCTTTATGACTAGAATATATAATATGTTTCCTTTACCTAAAATTGTTACATGTTGCCTTTACCTATAATTTAATTGCTAAAAGAAAATGAAAAAAATTCAATGACCCCAATTGGATTAAAGAACAATGTCTCATCTATGCCTTCATGTACCTGATGTAACTATAAAGCTTTCAGTTCATTAGCACTAATTAAAGTAAAATAATTTTATTATCATCATTATTAATGCTGTTGTAATTTTGTTATTTCTATTATTAAATACGATATAAAACTCTATACTAACGCTCGACCAGAAGGTTTAATGTTTCCAATAAAATCATAAAGATGCCGATTGGGCAATTCACATTCTATGATACCAGACATTCCAAGGACATCTTGATGAGTCAGCAGTTTTGCAGTTTGAGGCAAACCCTGTAAAATAAAATAAATTAAACCCTGTAAAATAAATGTATTGGAATAATCCAAAATAATACGAAATATGAAGAAAGTCCTATCAGAATGCATTTAAGAATGCTTTTATCATCATCTAAGATCAAGGTCTAATTTGGTTTTATTTTTAAAACTCTTTTGATCTAGCACTGTAATTAAATGCAGATACTAGAAATAAAGGTGATAAAATCTTTTATTTAAAAAAATCAATTTAATTAACCACAATATATAGCAATAAGGTTGTAGAATGGAATTTTAAAAACCTGAAGATAACAAACATTTAGAAGAAGATTACAAGATTGAAATTTATTTGAAATGTAATTAAAAATGGTACTTTCTATTGACAGCTCTGTCAACTTCATAGATGCAATAATTCACCAATAAAATCAGGATAGCCACAAGATTCACTTTCATTGAGCAGAACTTTAACAATCAAATCAAATTTTATTCAACTTACTTGTCTAATTTTTAGATTCGTTTCACCATCCAAATTTGACGTTTCGATATAGCACATGCCTTGTGGTTCACTATCATAAAAATAAAAGCAAGACTTTTATTCGAAAAATATCATAAATGTAATGACATAGCATTCTTTCTAAATTAAACTGTATTTTGAAACGGCATCTGCTATTGAATAATTAAAAAACATCTTGCTTTTCAATTATTTACCTAGACATTATATAACCAAATTTAATTTTAAAAAGTTTTAGATTGAAATCACATAGCAATTAAGAAAATATATGATCTTTATTCGCACATTTTGAAAATGAAGTAAAGTTTCATGATTGTGTTATAATATAATAACAATAACCTTTAACTCTTTACTTACTGGCCGACGCGCGACGTTATAGCTCTGAATTCCCGAGACTTTTCTCAATTTTTTTAAAAAATCAACA
>JAQIXG010001160.1:0-23998 GCA_034700105.1 Oconnorella tubifera | reverse complement strand
TTTAATTTTTGTATTTTTTTATAGGGGGCCACCTTCTCAGACATCATTGCAGACTGAGCCCCCTGTCGCAAATTTAACCCTCCAGACCGAGACAAGAACCCCTGCTATCCAGGGGGGCCAAGCGCCCCGCGTGAATGACAACGGGGGCCGCGGGGGAGGGGCTTCTGAGGGGGCAGGGCTGGATAATGACGGGGGGCGTGGGGTGGGTGGGTTTGGTGGGGGTGGGTTTTCATCTCAAAGCGCGTACCCTGACAGTCACCAGGTGTTTATTGGTAACGTGCCGCATGTCGTCAGTGATGCAGAACTTAAGGAGTATTTTGAACGTGAGGTTTTTTTTTGTAAAGGAACAAAGATGATTAATCATCTTTTTTTATATTAATGAAATTTACCAATGCAATTTTATATAATACATGCAAAATTAAAGTTAATACTGTTTTTTATCTATTTTGACAAATAAAATAAAAATAGGCTATAAGATATTCTATACACTGTGTATTTTTTGCTAGGAATTATTTAAAAGTATAATTAAGCTGAAGTCGGATAGAGAATATGGAGGTTTGAGAAGTTAGTTAAAAATTGTGGGTTTATTGATATTTGCAAGTTTTTATTATTGACGGTATTAATGCAATTAGATGTTTGGATATGGTTTCAGCCCATATTTCATATTGTAATTATTATTGAGTTGTTTTTTATTTTTATATGTCATTTTAATTTGTATATGTCAGTTTTATTTTATGTAATTTCTACAGAATATGGACCAGTTTGTGATATAAGGATCAACCGAAAGACAAGCAATAACCTACCGGTGAGTTTTCATCTTTATCGTGGTATTTAGGAATACGAATTTTTATTGCATTTAGCTATGTATTTCTCAAGTGGTTTTTATTGTCATGCTTCTGACTTTTACTTATAAATTATAAGTGAAACTTTTAAATGAAGGAATGTTTTTCATTGATTTTGGAAATAATAGACAATGTTGTTACTTGCGTAAAGGAATATTGTGTTGTAAATAATATGGAAGTGTAATGAATTAGATTTGAAATTAAGGTAGGATTTTTATATATTCTTTAATTTATATCGAAATAAATGGCAGTTATAATTTATAATATAAGTAAGCCTAGAATGACACTAATGAAATATTTCATAGGTTGTTTATTTAAATTAGACTATTAGATAATTGGGACAATATACAGCACACATATATTATTGTCCTGTAGTATTATCCACTTAATGGGCATTGGCTATGTACATTATTATTTTATACTAAAATGACATTTGAGTAATTTACAAGATTTAATTTGTAATTTTATTTCAGAACTTTGGTTTTGTGGCGTTTGAGACGACTGAGGCAGTACAGAATATTCTGAGCCAATTGGTTTGTAAATATATTGCAAACTTTTCTAACTGCTCAATGGAGTCATTTCATATTTTAGTTGTTTTCGTATGTAAATGTTTAAAAGTGTCACTGACAAGTCTTATTTTTGATTAATTATAACAATAACTTGTTCTTTTTTTAAATTAAATCTCATTTGATAAAATCTATTCATTTTTGCCTTAAAAATTGCATCAGGTTTCATTTCAAGATATAAATTTCAAGATGGTTAAATTTATACATCAATAAGTTTCATTTTGATGTTTCATACTTGGGGCAAGTTCATGATAATTATTCACTGCAGTATTATATTCATAATATATTTTATTACTGTATATTACTTTGTATTATAGTGAAATAAATTCAAAAATATACAATTTTCGACTTGACAGCCTCTGCCGAAACTTTACGGCAAATTTCGCATCAACGTTGAAGAGAAAAAGCCGCGCGAAGAACTTGCGGCAAACCGTCCCCGCAGTGGCACCCGCCCCCCACAGCAAGGAGGCCCCGGGGGCGGTCCCCCGGGGGGCGGAGCCAAACCATTCGGTCGAGACTCCTACTCGCCCAGGGGAGGCCGTGGGGCTTATAACAACGGCGGGGGAAGGGGGGGTGGTCCTTCGCATAATGGAGGGGGAGGTGGTGCCTATTTGGGTGCAGGGGCTCCGGGGCGGGGTGAGACCGGGCCTCCGGCTCCTCCCTCCGGCTCGCAGCATTAAAAACTTTTTTTAAATTTTTACCGAATATGATTTTTGGGAAGCTATTATGGATAGTTTGACGTAAAATGGATGACTGGGTGTGCAATGAGTGAACTTTTTGATTTCCCCCGTCCCCCCAGTATTCAAACAGATTTATTGTATTCAGTTTGCAGAGCATTGTTGCTTTTTTTATACCCATCTAGATAAAGTCTACTTAAAGTGATTTCAAACTTTTGTTTTTTCTTTCTCCTTGAAAATTTGACTCGCGTAAAGCTTTGTTTTTTTTATTTTCGGCGTACCGTCTTTGTTATTTGTATGCAAATAAAATTAAAATGAATGAGATGAATAAATATTGGAGTTATTGGAATTAGTTTACGTTATTATTTGATGAAAGAAATTAAGTGACAAGGATAAAGCGATGAAAGAATAAAGCGACATTTGTTTAACACATTTAAGAAACAATGGACTTATTTACCATTTCATTGAGTCTTGTCCTTTTTCAGTATTCTATTATTTTCTTTGCTGTCTCATAAAAAGCAGTCTTTTTGACTGCCTTTTATGCAATTATAATTAGCGTAATTTCAAATTCAACATTATCAACTCTTTATTTTATAATAACTCCTATAATAATATACTCTAATAATCTAGTCGTAATGAAAAATTTTAATATATGATGTAGACTGCGAAATGTCAACTAATCAAGGCTATGTGATCATAATCCAAGAATAATTTAGTATACGCACAGCATTGTATTTATTATTTAAAAGGGATATTTATTTTCAGACAGTGAGAGTAAAATATCTACTACCACTGACTACTGAAGATCTTTTAGAATTGTAGTTAATTGATTTATTTACAGAGAGCAACATTTTGATTTTCAACACGAATTTGATAAAACCAGAGAAACTAATCAGAAGTTCTTAAAATTTTAAAACACACAGGGAAAGAGCAGAAGTTAGTTAAATGCGGACAACCTTACCAACATAAAGTAATTTTAACACAATTAGACGCATTCTACAGCAGTTCTATCTAGAAATGTCCTTGCGGTAATTAGTCCACAACTGAGTTTCTATTACAGTAACGCATAAAGTTATTGCCGTACCGCGTTTAATAATCGCCATAACCGCCACGACGAGATGAACCGCGATATCCCCCGCCTAGAAAAACGAATATTTAAATTTTATAATTTTGTTATCGCAAGTTTATAACACAAATATAGAACTAGCGGTATGTACAAAGTTATGATATTTTTTCCAATAAAAAGCAATCTTGCTATGTATATATTGCATGTAAACTGCGTTGCTTGGATAATAAAGTTATTGCATAATAAATACAGATACATTGATTACGTATTAAAAACAGATTCTATTAGCTTGTAAATACGTAGCAAAGATATACAAAAACTAAACGGAGAAACTAAAATTCATTCGTTAAAAATAGTCGGTATAAAAGTTGACATTTTTGGTATGCGTGTTGATCTGAATAAAATGAAAAACTTATAAAATGTCTTTTTCGTCGAATTGTAAATGCTTTCAGAGCAAATATATACAGTAAATAATAAACTTTTATAAATATACGCGTATTTATAATTAATATTATTAAAACTTACCGTAACCACCATGATCCCTTTCAGATTCATACCTCGGATATCCTCCCTCGTCTATTAAATACAAAAAATGAAATAAAACAATAAAAAACAAAGAAATCATTTATATTCGTAAATTATAACTTGCAATTAATAATTAAAAGTAGCTACCTTTAAATAAGAATCAAGAATACGTATTAATAGACTAATTAATAAAATAGACTAATTAATAAACACAAGATTATAGTGATTCTAACGAAATTTTAGTGTATTTTATATTTTATTTCATTAATGTACAATTGGCAAAAATAAATATTAATTTTTTTGTTCAGAAATATCGCATGATGTTAACTATATAACTAATAATGAAATTAAGTATTTTAAAATCAATACTCATAAAATAAAACACAACAATTCAATACAAGTTATATAACATTAAATGATAAAATTAATTTTTGGTGATACAGTAGAATATTTTTTTATCTTAATACGCTTTATGCAGTTTATGCATATAAAGCATTCACTCGTTCATTCACACATTCACTCAATCATTTATCCATTTACTCATTCATCTATTCACTGACCCATTCACTCATTCATTCATCCATTCACTCATTCACAAATTCAATCATTCATCCATTCACTCATTCACTCTTTCATTCATCCATTCACTCATTCATCCATCCACCCATTTATCCATCCACTCATTTATCCATCCACTCATTTATCCATTCACTCATTTATCCATTCACCCATTCACTCACTCAATCACTCATTCATAGATTCATTCACTCATTCATCCATCTATTCACTCAACCAACAATACTTTTCAACACATTAACCAACTCATTCATTCACTCATTCATTCAAACCATTCACTCACTCATTCGTCGTTTTCTTTCAGCATTATAATCATCCTCATGAGGTCTCTTAGTTGATTGAAATCTACCCCCTCCAGTGCCTCTAAATGATCCTATCACATGTAACGTCACAACAGCACAAAAATATTAACAAGTCATGGATAACTATTCAATTAAACTCAATGACAACAACTTAAAATTTCCCCAAAACCAATCATAATACTTTCATACCTATAATACTTTTAATAATAGTAATAATAATAGTAATTTCAACTTCTTGATTAGCACGTTTCTAAATCAAGTCATCAACACATTTTGTTTGCATTTAAGCCTTGATTGCAATATTATTCGTTACTTTCACTCCGTATGAATTAAAGACAAGAATAAGGAACAACGTACCCCTGTATGTACTTCCCCTGTACGATTCCCTCGGATCTACATACTCGCTGGCTCTGCCTCGATATGAGTCGGATGATCTGCCGTAGTCTGGACGCGGGGCATTATGAGAAGGTACCTTGTGTCTATATAGCGGAAAAAAAACATTTACTTGCTACACCCTTTAGTAAAACGTTCCATCTGGCAACTACATTTCAATATAATAAAAAGCAAAGAAAGATATAACTTGCTACACCCTTTAGCAAAACCCTTAATCTGACGATAACAATTAGACAGAATATAAGGCAAAGTCATAACTGACAATTGTTCATCAACTTGCTGTATCCTTTAGTACTCTATACGATCCCGTCACATGTAACGTCTCATCAACACAGCCCATAATACTAGTTATTTTCTCAACGTTATTCACAAATCATAACCAGGTTAAGCATAACTTATGCGCAAAGACGTTAAATTGTCACATCTTTGTATATTTATATCTTTCACATTCGTCAATCTTGTTAAATGTTTAATATCTTTGTACATTTGTAACATCTTTCACATTCATCATATCATGTTAAAATTTCCACATCTTTGTATACTCATAACACCCTTCACATTTGTCATATAACATTAATTTTTAACATCTTTGTACATTTCTAACATCTTTCACATTCAAATTTAAATCAACATGAGACGTTGGCTTACGCTAAAGCTCCGACCAGTTCTTGCAATTGATTAACCAGCACATCAGCGTCTCTACCATCTCTACCACGGGGCGCATACCCACCCCGGTATACTCCTCTGTAACTACTTCTTCTGAACAAAATACAAAAAATTACCACTCAATTATCTACAAAAAATGTACAAGAAATAAGACAAAGGATTGAAAAACTAAAATGTGAAATAATGCAAATAATAACTTTACAAGAGAGGGCCACCCGTTTAAACTAATTGCAGAGTAATTTACAGAATCCCGATGTTAAGTATTAAACACCTTACTAAAGGGTGCAGCAAGTTACTGAATCACGCTGGAAATCAAACCTAGATCTGTCGATTCTGAATCCCCAACCCTTATCATAAATATATGCAATATTAACCAAAAAATAAAAACATTAAAATCTGCCCATTTCCAAGTAAAAAAAAACAGACATTCATCCATTTCTCAACTTAAAAATATTAAAACTTGAGGGTTGTGGCCCTCCTCTGGCCCACAACTTACCCCCTGTACGACGGGGGGCTATGCCTACGTCGAGGTGGCGTCCTCCTTCTATCCGTACTCTTATCATCCCTCTTACTGGATGCCTCTTTGTCCTTCTCTTCGCCCTTCTCTGAGTCTGCCTCTGTGGTTCCGTACCTCTCTCCCTCAGGTACAGGCAAGCAGAGACTCTCTCGTATGTTATTGTCTTTGTCTATGCGACGTTTCAGACGCAAAAGTTTCTGCAAATGAAGAGACAATAAACTGTGCTGAGCATATAAGCAATTTTCCATTAAGAATTTGAAATCTGTATCTTTGAGTTGTAATGTAAATATTTATATTATAAAAATTAAATACTAAGTGACTTAGTATTTAATGAAAAAGCATGACTTAGTCTTTTCGTATTTAACACAACTATATACCAATTAATCTGTAAAGCAAAAGCGTTTACACTAAGAGTAAAATATATTTTATTTGTTGCATACACAAACTGATGTAATATTTAGCTTTTGATCCTGACAATATTAATCGATTAATAAAGCAAAAATTTAACACGAGATCAGTGACAAACGTCTAAATAAAGGGCCCAAAAACTGTCGAATCACCTTAACTGATATACATTCTACTAACTTTCTATCTGGAATTTACTTCTTTCTATTTATTTATTTTTTATTCAGTTTAATGAATTTATTAAAATGATATCATTACAATGAGGTCAAAATATCTCAGGATCTACAGGTTTATAAGTACGTAACACTAGAAAATGTTAAATTATTAAAGACGCCAGTATCAAATAAAATCATAAACTATAATAGAAACTAATTTCCTACCGCATCCAGTTCGGCAATCTCTCTTGGTGTTCTGGTAGTGGTCTTGGCCTTGGTAGCCTGCAGATTGGCAAGCTGTTCCAACCAGTACTTGCGCAGACTATCTCGCAGTAAACCTGACAAATGACATTGCAACATAAATGTTCAAATAATTCTTAAGATTAACTTTTTTCTGGCACAGTTGCAAGTGTAAAGACGGTTATTGTGTCTCAAAGATAAAACAAATCCGTGTAAATATACATGCAAATTTGGTTTTTATTTTTCAATATAAAAAGCAGTGGATATTCTCACAAGAATTTTTTCGTTTGATATTGAGCTGAAGCTAGGGTTGGAGTTTTAAATTTAAAATTACAATCATTTTTGGTATTTTATTAATCAATGATCACTATAACAAAAACAATAAAACAAAAACTATAAAAAGTAATAAAAATTGCAATAATAATTGTAGAACAAAAATAATGATAAAAAAATCTGCGGACAGTTAGTATTTCTAAAGAAACAAATTACCGAATGATTCTTTTTTCTGTGTCAGAGACTTAATAACGTAAAGTTGTTGCCCGTACAGTTCAGAATTGCTGTACTGTTTCAACATCTCAGTCGTTTCAGCCTCTGAACGATACTCAACATAGGCATACCTAAAACATCAACACACAAATAAACGGAATGCAATGGACCAACTTACAAAATCAGCAATACAGAAATAATAATTTCCCACTGAGAAAACGGAAAATACTTTAAATTTTTGAAATAAAACATGAAACAGTATAGCAGCATGAAATACTGTTTCATACTGCTATAGAAATAGACTTATTTCTGTAAAAAATTACTTTTCAGAGTATTTTATACCATGTTTTAATATAGTACAATAATAACCCATAATATTTTTAAAATATCGACATCTTCAATGTCATATTTTCAATACTTTTTCATGTAAAACTAATACTTTTTAAACATAAGTTTTCCAATTTAATGTCCAATGAATAAAATTTAGCAAATTTCAATCATTTATCTCACACTACTTACCTGTAAGTATTCAACAAGTCTTAATACCTGGCCAATTCAAATTAGACTTTTTAACAACGTATATCTTCATTTAATTACATCAAGTAAGGCATAAATTTAATTTGCATTTCTAAAAGATATAACTTACTTAAAAGTTTTTCATTTATTCATTATTTCACTTCTTACCATCATTTATTACCATCATCATGTTAAAGGGTAATAAAATAATAAAAAAAATCATAATCACGTAAGGAATAAAAATGAGAGTAGAAAAAAGGGAAGAATCTCAAAGTATCAACTTATTTCAATCCTACCATTAAAAGTAAATCTAAATAAGCCACAATCATAAGCAATAATTAAAGCCTTAAATAAGCTCTCCTATCCATACTTAGACTGTATTCAGCAGGAATTTATTACTATAAATACAGAATAAAGAAATCATAGAGATCAAGAAACTTTGTCAAGAAGAATTAATAATCTAGAAGTCACCAGAAATTCAAGCACCAAGAGAAAAAAAGGAGAGATGTTTGCTTCAATAGCTTTCAAGATGTTTCCAAATAGCAAGCGTCCACAATTAATAGAATTCTCTCGCAGAAAGAACATGTGTACAAAATGTCCAAAAGTGTGAATTTTTTCTCAGATTTTATCATTTACTTTTATATCTTTGCTGCTCAAAAACAATCTTCAATACTTTCATGTAACATACTTTGTACTTTGTAAGATAGGCTATTAACTAAATCCATTTGAATAGAACACACATTTTCCTTTTTATCTTCACACAGATCGTCCATATATTACATCAAAAATAGTTGAAATAAAATATCTGCCGTTCTCTCATTTATCCTCTTCTTTACATCACAATGACGTTATTTTTTGTTCATATATTTCTCAGCCATTATACATTCTTGATAATTTACACTTTTTTGCGCCACTGCTCTTTACCCGTTATGATCTTGAGCGGCGTCATCTTTTCTTGACAAAAACACTCGGAGAGCTCCCAGAAAGTGATCCTTCAACGCCGCTTCGGTAACTTCACTCGGCAAGTTGCCAACAAAGAGTAGACGATGTACGAGCGGATCTGAAATATAGAATCAGTTTTGCTATAACGTCGATACACAATAGTTTCCTGTAAAGTGTATCAATCTGTTTTTTCTTCTTTAAATCTTCTGTGATGACTTTTCTTCTGGTTAGAGATGGATTAGAAATGAATGTAATAAACTACAAGAGAAGCGAAGCAAGAATTTAAAACATGTACAGAGGATGAAAGTTTAAGAGCAAAAAAGATAATTTGTCCTTTATCATTTTAATATATCGCACAACTTTAACAATTTAGATGTTACTACGATTTACTGCAAGAGTCAAAAACTACGATTTGACAATCAGAATATAAAATTTGACAATTCCACATCTTGCATACACGTTATTTTCTAAAAGATAATTTTAGAAAATAGTAAAATCAGAGCGGAAAATCAATTTAACGTCAAATTCAAATTATCTATCTACCATTTAACTATTAATCAACATTGGGACATTTTCTGACAACATTATTAAAATGTAATGCTTCGAGTGTCTTGATAATCAATTTAAAAAAAAATCACAATAAAGAATCTCTTCTGTGAGCAACAATTGCAATAAAGCAGAAATTTTTTTAACTTGACTTCGATATTTTTTTCATTTCAAAGCATTTTAACACAATCACAATTTACATTTAAGCTTCGAACAGCAAAAACGTAATTGTTAGGATTTAATTTCATAGTAAATATAACCAATAATTCTACGCTTAGCTTATCGTATAAGCTTTGAAGGTCACAACTGAATGCCTTCTTATTACCTCTCTTTGCTGCATCTTCCTTCTTGACATGAGACAAAACTTCACCTAAAAATGTTAACACATCTTAAGATTTTTTCAAATATATGCAAATATTACATATATGCAATGTGTTGACACTGTAACATTATAAGCTCACTTATAATGCAGATATAATTAAGTCACAATTAGATATATATATATATAAATATAGATTTGTTATTTATTATTAAAAGATTCTAATTCGCTAGATAAACATTATTTAAATCAAAGACAAACAATACAGTGATGCTCAGTTGATAGTATATACTACAACATAACAATTGCGGTGTAACAGTCTATACTTAATCATTAACACCGCAACTCTGTAAACTTATTGTACAAATTAATTAAAGAACATTTGTACAGCAATCACAGCACACTAATTATTCTATCTAATCTCTATCAAACTTATCTAGCGGTGTTCCAGTGATGAGTGAACGCTCAAATAGCAAACACAAAGCACTAAATACTCCATCTATCATGACAGCCCAATGACATCAGTGTGTATCTTTCAATATATATATATATATATATATATAATCCATGAATTATATTTTTTCAACAGTTTCATTCTAAACAATATGTTTTATAGTAAACAATATGTTTTCATTGCTTTTTTTAATCCCAACAACTCGATACATTTTAAATGAAATTATATCGCAAACCTTCCGAATCATTCTCTGCAAAATGTCTCATCTTCAGTTCCCTTCCCTCCAAGCTCTTGTTATGATCTTTCAAATCGTCCATCGCTGTCTCAGCCTCGGCAATACTACCAAACTTCAGACGTAGATATCTGTTGTAATATAAAATTATACTTCAATAAAACCAATTAAACATCCGACTATATAAAGTAAAACAAAATTGTTGCTATTTGAACTAAAATATCAGCTAGAATATATCATCTCACTTTGATGAATAAATGCGAACAAACAAATTTAATATTAGCAAAAAATATTAGACATAAAAAAATTTTAAATAAAAGAGGCAGAAACTTGAATGCAGCAAATGAGAAAGTTTTGATGTAAACATTCTCACACTAAATTCTAAAGAACTTTACCACCTAATGTTATTTCAAAACAATCAATCAATCAAAGTTTAACGTCTGTTTAACCATAGAGGGACAATGTTGCAGACGTCCCTCAGTATCAGTCAAGACCACACATGCTCCACCCAAGCAGTGAGGACAAACCATCCACAAACCATCAAATGTCAACTGATTCCAGAAGAAAGATTTATTAAATTCACACTGACAATATAAATTATAATTAATAAGCAACACCTACCCTTTAGCAGGAGACCCTGGCACAGTCTCATCCAGTTCCATAGATACATTGATCGCCACTTCTATATGACGTCTAAACTTATCAGTGTATATGTCACCCAACTCTATAGGATACATTATGATATTCTGTTTCTTGGCAAAATGCTTCAACTCTAAATAAAAGTAAAAAAGTTATCTAAATTAAAAGATATCCAAAAAAAGGCAAATTAATGCCACTAATGGCGCATCCAAAGATTTTTATTTTTTTGCAAGCAAACATTTCTGGCCCTATTTATAGAAATTTTATCATTTTATATTATCATAAATGTTATCACTTTATATTATCATAATATGTTATCATTTTATGTTATCATAATATGCTATCATTTTATGTTATCATAATATGTTATCATTTTATATTATCATAATATGTTATCATTTTATGTTATCATAATATGTTATCATTTTATGTTATCATAATATGCTATCATTTTATGTTGTCATAATATGTCATCATTTTATGTTATCACAATATGTTATCATAATATGTTATCATTTTATGTTATCATAATATGTTATCATTTTATATTATCATAATATGTTATTTTATATTATCATAATATGTTATCATTTTATGTTATCATTTTATGTTATCATAATATGTTATCATTTTATGTTATCATGTTATTGGGTAAATTTCTATAAATAGTGTCAGAATGTTTGATAGCAAAAAATAATTAAAAATCTTTGGATGGCTGATTACCGGCATAAGTGAAATAACAATGCGTTTACAAGGAGTTTTATCACACAGAGCATTTTACTGTGTGTGTTTGAAAATGATTCAATTCTGCAGTGTGCACAATTTTGCATTGATACTAGTCAGAAACTTTAACTAATGTTTATTCCCAAAAGCAAATAAAATATAAATGACACATTAGCTAGGAATTCTCAAACAAAGCCAGACTTCAATATAAATATATTAAATTGCACACCTTTAAATAGCATCCAATAAATATTATATTACACTTTACTGTACAAGCTACAATTAACTGTCTTCATTATAACGTTAAATTCAATAAAAAAAACCAGATTCTATCACAATAATAATCCAAAAAACTTCCCATTTCAGACTATCGTTATAACCATTTAATTTTATCCATCACTCAAACATGAAGTACCGAGTAAATTTAAAGAATAAATCACAATAATAATAATTGAATAATTTAACTGAATCACAAACCTCTAGTAACTTCATCCCTGAATGGAATGCTTATCGAATGATAATGCCAAGTCACTGACAACAAATCTTTTTCTCTCAGAACCTCCGCACCAAACTCAACCTTCTCCAACACAGGCACTGGCTTCACTTTCTTCTCCTTCTCTCCCTCTTCCTCCTCTTTCTCCCCTTCTTCCTCCTCCCCCTCTCCCTCCTTTAAATCTTCCTCTCCTCCCTCTGTGGCAGTCTTATCCACATCGTGTTCTGTTCAAAATGTATTTTGTTATTTCATTTGTTTTAAATTAACCGACAAACTCAAATTTTTTTTTAATAATTACAGGAACATAAGAAAACAAAGACTGCATCGGGAAAATGACTAGCGCGCTTGATCAAGTTATCATTGATATATTAATAATATATCGACAGATATTTCCAAAAGTATTATAACTATAAAAATTAAACAAAATCTTAAAATATTTATAAACTCTATCACAAAACAGAATATAGTTTCCAAAACATTTTACTTTATTCTTTAGTTTAAAAAACTCGATAAAAAGTTGAAGTATTTATAAAAAATAAACAACAAAAAGTACATAAATCGCTTACCATCACTCCAGACAACAAATTCACTGTCCTCCCCCTCCCCCACCACATCCCCATTCCCCCCCTCACCCGCGTCTCTCTCCATCAATTCTGAAACAATCAGACCAAACCCACTTGCTGACTTAATATTACAGTTTAACGTCTGTTTAACCGTCGAGGGACGATGCTGCAGACGTCCCTCAGTATCAGTCAAGTCCACACATGCTCCACCCAAGCAGTGAGGACAAACCATCAACTGAGAGAGGAAAATGTTTAGCAGCTTGGGGAAATCAGTCAGTAAAAAAAAGAAAAATTTAAGGTGGAAAAAGTTAACATGAGAATAAGAAAATCATGTAGATTTACTATACTAGATAGCATTTTAAGATATTTACAGATTTTATACAATCTAGCAAAATGTTGCTTTTAATAATCATCAAATTCATCTTTCAATCACAATAATCAAGTCAAACTTTACATTGTAAATAATATCTAATATATTTATAACCAAAATAAAAAAAGATAAAAACCTTTATCACTCATTTCTAGCCTAGCCACAAGCTCCGCCTTCCTGCCCGTTGTCTCTAAGCCCCGCCCAATCAACTCCTCCTTCAACTGCTGCACTGTCAAATCGTTCCATTCACTGACTGGATGCCCGTCGTCCGCATCATTTGGTGTCGTCGTCTCGCTTTCACAACCATACAAAATATTAATGAGAAATGCATTAATTTATTTAGTTATTATTTTAAAAGCTTGCAAAGGTGCTTAAAGTTATACTTTACCACAAATGTTGCAAAATTAATAAATCGAATATAACTACTATCTACCAAATAATTTACTGATGCAATCGGCTTACTTTCGGTTTCGCATCTCACTGTTTATTTTTAAAACTGCATGTGGTGCGAAACCGATTGATACCATACAGTTCAACACTACACAGAATTCTTTCTTTTGGGAAAAAATAAATAAAGCAGAATTTAGTAATTATTTCTGTGCATGGTCTTATTTGTTACAAAAAATTGCAGCGGGTAAATAATAAACTTAATATTAGATTATAATAATAAATAAGAAAATAAATAAAAATAAACATACGCGTTCATTTTGCATAGAAATTACTTTAACAATGGAGACAGGAAATGAAGACAATGGAAGGGAATTCGTTACTTGTTCTTTCTCGTGACAAAATTAAAAGAGCGTTTGAACTTGAGATATAATATTGAAATTTGCATTTTTTGCAGATTTTATTTTAGTTCTGCCCGTTAAATAGTGATTTAATATCAATAGGGATGAGCTAGAATCTGGACAAATTTGCTGCACAAAATTTGGACAATCAGTTTTACTATTTAACATAGGGGCAGACTACGGGGGGCTGCGGGGCTGAAGCATCCCACGAACTCTTTTGTGGGGGGCTCAGCACCCCCATAAAATGAATATCAGATATAAAAATTCTTCTTCTTAAATTTAGTAATTAAATGCGAGTAAAAAAGATATGAGAATTTTACGTAGGGAAACGTTTTACTTAGTAGTACTTTTAAGGTTATACGGCTTAACTTTCGACTTTACCTTCAGCAGTCAGCAGCAGGGGCGCCGATTATGAGGGGCGCTGGGAGTGCACAGCCCCCCTTTACAAAATACTAGATTCAATAATATAATTAGTGATTAACCACAACTCAACTTAATAACAGTGTATAAGAATTTTCATTTAATTCAGTTAATAATTGCAAATTAAGCAGTTAAACCGAATCCCAAGTCGATTTTTAATGCTTTTTTAACAATTTTTCACGGGGCCGTTTTGTAGGGGTAGTTTGGTCGGGACCGTTTTGTCGGCGGCCGTTTGAAGGGGCCGTTTTGTCAAGACCGTTTTGTCCTGGGCCGTTTTGACCGGGTACCTTGCAGGCGCCTCCATCTGCCAAATTAAAATAAAACTTTTAATTGTTTTTACTAGTGGCGCCATTTGTAAAATGAAAATAAAACTTTTAATTGTTTTTAATGGTGGTGCTATCTGTTGAATGAAAATAAAAAAATTAATTGTTTTTACTGCTGGCGCCATCTGTCGAACAAAAATAAAGCTTTTAATTGTTTTTACGGGTGGCGCCATCTGTCGAATGAAAATAAAAGTTTTAATTGTTTTTTATTGCTGGCGCCATCTGGTGAATGAAAATAAAACTTTTAAATGTTTTTACTGGTGGCGCCATCTCTCGAATGAAACTAAAACTTTGAATTGTTTTTACTGGTGGCGCCATCTGTCAAAGAAAATAAAACATTTCACTTTTTACAGAAGGCGGGTGGCACGACAAAACGGCCTGGTACAAACGGCCTAGAACAAAACGGCCCAAGACAAAACTGTCCCTATATAACGGCCCTATCAAAACGGCTTCGACAAAACTGCCTTGTCAAAACGACCCTGACAAAACGGCCCCCGTCAAAAAGGCCCCCGTCAAAATATCACCGATAAAACGGCCCCTGACAAAAGGGCCACCGACAAAACGGCCCCGCCCCTGACAAAAGGGCCCCGCCCCTGACAAAAGGGCCACCGACAAAAAGACAATCGACAAAACTACCCCGACATAAAGGCCCCGACATAACAATATAGATTAAAAATAGTATCACATAAAAGATTTAGAAAAAAGAAACGAAGGTTATCACACAGTGGCGCCGCTACACTGTGTCAAGCCAGGTCATTTGACCTGACAAAAATCCCAATGACCTACCTAATGACCTGCCATATAATCGTACAATAATACAATATATGCAAGATATAATTTCCTCCGCCTTCAAATGCAAAGCATCCTAAATTATTAATAATTAATCAAATTGTGTACCGGGCGCCGCCACTCAGGTTTATAGTTACCCGCTTGTCGGCAGGGATCAATCAGTAGACAAACGATATAAATACCACCCATGAAGCCTTGATACAAGTAGCATCAATCACAAACCGCCGCTATTTGGCCCGATAACTATAACTTTCAGACTCAGTCTCCTGCTTTCATTTCAAAAGTAGGTTAATCTTAAGGTAGTATCACACAATAATGTAGTATGCACCGCTTTAATTCAGTTTGGGCTTTTATGCGAAAATGAATTTTATGATAAAATGAGCCTAATGCGGTTTTCATAATTGATGAAAGATATTATTTTCAATTTTAATTAAGGAATTATGAAATACACTCGTAGCGTTAGATAACTAATTAATATAACGAAAAGTTAGCACTTTTGTTTTTAATCTAGTTTCTCACAGTTATTTCTTACTCTTATTATGCTTTGCATATGAACACGATTTTAAGCGGTACTTTCCATTTGCTCAATTACTCTAAATATTCGCTATTATTATTTGTAATTTTTAATTACTCGAGTCATTCACTTATATCTTTGATAAGAGTAATTAATATAACCAACTGTTAGCATTTTTGTTTTTAAATTTGATTTTTTGCATTTATTTTAAACTTTTATTTTGTTCTTCATATAAGACTAATTTTAAGCAGTATTTTTGCATGTGTGCAATTAATTATTTTAAAGTAAAAGTAATTATTTTTGACGAGTGCATGATAATTATGTTCTCAGACAAAGGTTTACAAACTTTCTAATATATCTATTAAATCCTATATAAATTTTACCAAGTTTTACAAAGTAAAAAAAGCAAAAGCTCAATTTAATTATCTCTATAGGATTTAGATCTGACCCGCTTTATAAGTCGTCCGACCTAGGATGACCTGCTAATATTTATAGTCTGGCGGCGCCACTGTTATCACATTAAAATTTTGGTAAAAGAAGCTAAAAAAGGTCGCATAAAAATTCAGATATTTTCTTTTTTTGCCATCCCCTCCACTCAAAAAACCGTTGCGGCAACAGTGGGCAGCACCCCACAAAATTTTCAAAAGTCTACGCCTATGCTATTTAATACAAAGATCAATTATATAGTGATAATGATATTTATCATAAAAACAAACAATTTCAATACAGCAAATGAGCAAACCTACTTCAATTTTGTGCAAGTAAGCCTAATTAGGGGAAATTTATAAAACAAATAACGCACTTAAGAATGGATGCAGTTGAGGCTCATTTTCATTTCTACAGCGTTTCGCTGATGCAAATGATATTTATCAAAGACAAACATAAAGAATTTTAACACAGACATTTCTTACAAAGACAACGCTGAAGATAACCATAAACATATTAAATTTAAAGTATTTATTCTTACACAATATAGAGTTTCACTAATACGCAATTGACAATTTATAGTATGCAATAAAGAAATTGAAAAAAGTAAATAGCAATAGTCATTATATATATTTACTGTCTAAGTTTACAGGCCTAAATTGCTGCAGAAATTTATCATTACTATATTGTATACCCTGTAATTTTAAACCTCTGTAAAATATTTAATGTAGATAAAAAAATATTTTGACTAAAAGAGAAAAAATATTGTCAGATTTAAATGGTTAAAATACTAGTTAACTTGCAGTTTATATTAATAAATAGTATCTATTACAAAAATAGCGAGTACAAAATAATTTACAAAAGAGCAGAGTAACTATGGCACTGTAAGGCTAAATTAAATTCAAAATACAAAGCATGATATGATATGTACACTACAGGCAGAGAGCATTTGATATATAAAACCATTAAATACAATATAATATCTATTATTAATAACGTAATCATTAATTATCACTGTAATAATACAGAAATATTTTGTTCAAATTGTTTTGAAGATCAGAATCCAGTTTGACTTAAAAATTGACTTAATTCGGGTTAGAACATTGGCAGATAAAACAGACGCAATACTGAATTTTCCTTTAGAACAATGCATATCTCCTGTACCCATCTGTAAACACAATCCATTATTTAGCGAATTAGAGAAGAAAAAACACAGAAATAAACTGATGCCATAAGGCTGAGCAGAATAATAGATACAAAACTGATAAAAAAATACAAATGTGTACTTCACAGCAGCGATCACGCAAATATACACGAAAATGTATTGAAATAATATAAGAGGTGCTGATCCCCAAGGCACCCCGCCCTCTTAGAATTGATCCTTCATCACAAAAAGGTATTAGAATTTTAAACTGTTAAGATAAAATTATATTTTTGAAGATTGATCATTTTTTGGTAAATTAACAAAATACTATATTTTTATTTTACCAGTAATTCTCTCAGAAGCGCAAATGGTGCTCAGCAACATTCTTGCTGCCAGTTCTTTGGCTTCTGTTAAAGAGTCGGATAGACTTGGTGATGTTGCCTTGAATACAGGCATCTCAGCAATCTGGAGCTAAGAAATTGATAAAAACATATAGTTTAACAATGCAGAGGTTTGTATCAAATCGAGGATAAGCAAAAAAATAACTACCCTAGTGAAATTGCAATAACTAAGCCAATATGCGTATTATTTATTCTAATTCGTCAGTTTCCAGTGGAGAAAATTTGACATCTAGATATCAAATTTCCTGTACTCTACTAAATACAAAATTCCTGGATTCTAAATGCCAAATTTTCAGGTTTGTATACACTGATGAATTAAACTGTATAGTAAAATGGTCTTCATAAAAGAAGTCATGACATTTTAATTTTGGTTCCCTTTGAATTCATCTCTTATAGATTTAAACAAGTAAGAAAATGTTGACACTTTTACTATAATTGTTGACACTTTTCAGAGTCTTTAAATAACAGTTTTGACATACATGGCATAGAAAGACATTCTCTCCTTCCTCAGTTGCCTCTGTGAGATAAACTTTCTCCTTTAAGGACCAATTTCGTTGCAGGCATAACTCGTCCAAAACCTGAAATTTAATTATAAAACTCATTTAATATCATGAATAAAACAGAACACCTTTTTTTAGTCTTTATAAAACAGATATTAAGTACCTTCTGAGTTCAACGTGTTGATATGAATTTGTCTCTGTTAATTTACATATTATCAAAATCACTATTGCAAACTATTATAGTAGAAGATTTCTAAAGTTGATTTATACTAAATTTAAAAAATATTTCTAGATTAGCCACTAGTAAATAAAATCACTTCAAATATTTAATAATACTTGCCCCCATAAAAGTATTGCCAATGCCAGAGATATCTTTATCCAATAAACTACCCTGAGTAAACAGCAGATAAATACAAATGCATAAAGTACACAAAACAAATATTTGTGCTAACATACACGTTATGAAAAAAAATTAACATGAGATACTGATATATTGTAGCATGGTTAAATTTGGGATAAAAATTTGACAAAAAAACCAGACAGATAACACTTGACGCAGTTAACACTAAACGCATCATAAATACCTATATTGAAATTTGTATATCAATAAACAATACAAAATTATTTTAAAGGAAGCTTATGCTAAGCATATAACGCCTACCAATACCAAGTACTCCCCAGAAAGCTATTGCTAGCTATTGATGCCAAAAATAAAAAATTTAAATTTATCATTTTATAATTACAAAATTATCTGTAAATGATAATAAATATCAATAAAAATGCATGAAATTTTTTCTTTGATCGTATAAATTTTCATTACTATTTACTTACTATTTTAATCTTTGTAAACATTTTTAAGGGAAATTACATTAATTCAATGACTTTTAAAGTCTTACTTGTGGTTATAAATGATTTAAATTTATCTCAGCATAAAGGCATATTTAAAACGCAGACAAATAACTAACCCGTTTGAAGCTTTCTCGTGCAGAATCAGGAATAAAATCACACGGGGCCCAGTCAAAGCGAATAACGAGGCCCCAGAGTCTCATCGTGGTCGCCAGAAGCAGAGTGCGAGCATTAGCTGCTGCCCTGTGGCTGGTGTAGCACACATAACCTATCCCTGCATTGCAACGATTGTGGAATGGATCGGAATAAACGATAACTTTGCTAACGTCATTTGTGTGTCGAGTTATTTCATCAAAAAGGTCCTCCTCAGTGATGGTCTTGGGCAGACCTTCAACTGTAAGGCATACATTGTCTATGCTCAGTTCCACTCTGATTCTTCTAGAACATCAACACAGAAGAAAATAGTGATGATGAACAAGGCTATGTAATAAACAGTGAATTTACTACTGGGGGGGGAAGGAGGGGTTTCCTCTCAATTTTTTTCAGTGATGACCTTTTTAAACCACTCAATTTTGGTCTTCAATTATATCATCAATTTGCATGTACTTGGTCTCTAAATAAATGTATAAAACGAAAAACTTGCAAGGGAGGAGGGGTGGCTTACAAGATTAAACTCTCATCTTTAACATGACAAAAAAAAATATTACCTCTACTGGGGGGTGGGGGGGTGTTAAACCCCAATAACCCCCATCCCCCCTGATAATAATGCGATATAAATCGCAAATTTATATCAATACTTATAATTTTTGGGTAAATATTAAGTAGCAAGAAATAATAGATATGAAAAAAATGTGATCACTACTCACTTGAAAGGCCGAATAAGTTTATTATTCAGTGCAGAAACGGCCTTCATTGCGTCAACATTTCTAAAATAATTGACAAAACAAATTCCTCTTGTTTTTCCATTAAAATCCATCATCAGTCTCATTTGATGGATTGTCCCGATGCTGGAAAACAGTGGAAAAAGTTCATCTTCGTAGAGATCAATTGGTAGACGTCGCACGCAGACCTCACAGCCCCTTGGTACTTGCCAATTCTCATATTCTGGCAGTGGTCCAAAGTACCGTTGACCATTAATTTGTTTTACTGGATAATTTGTTCTTTCGCTCAGCTGTTGTACTGCCTGGTTTGATGCTATCGTTGACTCCTGAAAATAAATAAAAATAAAATCATATTAATGACATGAGTTTTATTTTAATCTTAACTGACTGGGTTATTGTAATCAATGACTGTAGTTATTATGGACACGTGACTTTTAATCTCTGAAAATAATTGAAATAAGCTTTAAACCAAACTACAACATCTCATCACAGATTTTATACAAAGATAAGACATAGGGTGCAAAACTAATAATTTTAGTAACGGATAAATCTGTAAGGCTCTGATTTAAATAAAATAGGCTTTAAAACAAGTACATTTATCTTTACAATAAATTTTCAATGTCCACAATGTCATCATATATCATTTCGTCCCACTTTTCATAACGAGGGCTACATTTATAAAAAAAATAATAAAAAATACAAAATGTTATCAACAACTCAATCATATAACACATTTTTCTTTGTTTCATAATTCTCCCCGTGAGGGGAGATGGGCCGATCCCGGAGGTACTGCAATACCGGGCCAACCCGTGGCGAAGTCGGAGCAAGCCCCTGAATCTTCGCCGAGTTCCAAAAATCAGTTTAATATCGAAGTCCCCCGATGGGGGACGTATCAGATATTAAGCTGATAAGAACAGATACTACACTTTGATCTTAGCCAAAAGGCCGAGAAGCGATACCCTGAAATTATTTTTTTAGTTATTATAGAACCAATTGAAGGTTATAAAACGGTATCAAAAATTTTAAATTTTTGGAATAGAATAACATAACTTGGATTGCATATTACGTTTTAATAAAAGTTAGTAACTTTATAGGGATGTTAATTCGTTATAAACAATATTAATTTCAGCTATATTGATTAGTAATAAAATTTAAAATAACAAATATTGTGTGATACTTTGATATGTAATTAAGAGCGTTAGATAGTCATCTAGCGAATGGAACGTTATAGTATACTGGTTCGGGGTACATAACCCGTGTGAAAAATGCCAGAATTTGTTTAATAAAGAGTGATAAATTGTTACATTTCTTATGTAAAAATAAAATTAGATAGTAGATCTACCACAAAAGGAGTACATTTGGCATATGATTATCCATTTTACTAAAAATAGGTATCACAATTTTTTCTCAAACTTACTGAAATTACTTAGATTTTTGACACTTAAGATGAATATAAAATCATGGAATTTAAGATGTTAAAAGTGTTATAGGGTATTTCATAAAAACTAACAATTTATTTCTCCTAAATTGACACATTTATGCAAAATGAATATTGCATAGGCCAACTAAAATTTTAAGACTACCATCTTAATCAATATTTATGGTTTTATCTCATTCAGCAATTACGCATATCTTAATACGTCATTTCTATTTTTATGCGCTTTCAGTTTAGAATAAAGAAGTCAATTAACGAAAGCATATAGTAAGATAGGTGAAATTGTCATTTCAACATTATAAACATTGTAATGACGCATTTTATTTTAATATTTCATAAAAAAGGAAATAAAAGTATTATTGACTAGAGGGAAGGGGAATTCTTATTCCCTTGAAATGATTAGAAAGGGGATGTGTTCCCTAAAAATGTGTATAATAGACAGAATGGTAAAAATGTTGTTTAAAAACAAATAAGTATTTTGTTAAATTTAATGTCACTTTTTAGAAATAATTTATTTAAACTCAAAATGGCTAAATTTGTAATTAATTTTTACTCTTTATCTTCTATCGGTCAATGCCTGTCAAGGTATTCATGATTATTTCATTATTTATTTAAGTTCAGTTATGGAATGAAAGTCGATTTAATATTGGAAATCCGGCTTACAATCGGTTTCGCACCTCTCGGAGTTAGGGTTGGAGTTGGTGTAGGGTTAAAATTTGGGTTTAGATTATAATTAGTGTCACGATTATGGTTATTGAGACGAATCAGACGTATTTTGATGCTATTGCAGAGAATTTAAGCTGACTTATTTTTATCTTTAAAATAATGCTATTTTATGAGCGATAATTAAAGAAAAACTGTTCAAACATAAAATATTTTGTTTAAAGTGCTTAATGTAGTTTGAATTTCGCAATAGACTTGTTTTATTATATTCCTCATGCTTTATTATATATTTGGTGTTATTTTTATTCTAAAACCTTCCTGTTGTATATTTATGCGATTTCTTAGCTATTATTCTGATTAAAATATTCAGTTATGATCAAAGGAATCAAACAATCAGAGTGATTACACTTAAGTTTGCATTTATTAATATTAAAGAAATCTACAATCTTGCCTGCTTTTTTTAAGTACTTGAGTTGTCTCATTTTTATGCCATTAACATTGTAGGTTGCAAATATAGTGCAGTTCTTTTTCCCATTCAATTCTTTCATGCTCACATGAACAATGCGTTTCTTGCAAAAATATTATAATGAACCGTTTTAAAGTTAGCCACAGGAAAGTTAATTCACGTTTACTTTTAGATTTTATGCCATTAACATTGAAGGTTCCGAATGAAGTGCAAGAAATCCATGTTAATTATTATTAAAGTTTTATACTAGAAACAAGAAAAGGTACTTTTTACTTTAAAAACCAGGTGGAGACTTTGCTGTTCAGTGGTTTCTTTGATATGGCTTGAGAACCGATCCTCTTGACTGTTGCTGGGTTTCTCAGATTTGTTCTTTTTCAAGCTGTGGCATTGAATGCATCTGTTTCAATGCCTTGCTTGAGTTTTGCTGATAGTTTAGTGTCCACGACAGTGTTGTTCATTTTTTAACGATTTCTATTTCATCATCATTATTAGAGAAAATTGAATAAGTTCCATCCGCTTGAGAGATTTTGTCCTCAGTTTCTGTCATTTGTTGTTTCCACGATGTCTTCATAGTTTCACTCGGGTTCTTGTGGTTCGGCAATGCACTGTCATTAGGAAGGTTCCCAATTTCATCTAGTCTTATAGATTCATCAGTAACAGGACGTTTTGACATTATCTTGCAAGATAGAAATTTTTGTCTTACCAGACTCCGTAATGTCACCCAAAGTTATCTCCTCCTGATCATTGTTCACTAATACTTCCCCCTCCTGACCACTTTCCAACTTTATGCTATTGGCCCATTTGTTATTTTCATCCCCCATGCCTCTTACCATATCTTCTGGATCGATATCTAACATATCGTCTCCCTCTGGTAACTGCCCATTACCTCCAACTAGCATACTTGCGTATTATCGAGGCACGCATCCATTTTCTTATTCATGTCCTACTTTCCTACATTTAGAGCATAAAGTAGCAGTACATCCGTAGTAGTGCTTGTGGCCACGCACATTTCAACGAAAGCACCTTAGAGGACAACCAGCAATGTTTGTTAAGCTGAGAATACACGGCACGACTTTCTTCCAGTTTCGTCCAGAGAAGCCTGGACGACTTGCGTTGGGGGAAAAGTCGTGCCGTGTGTTCTTGAAAGCCTGGACGACTTTTGACTGGACGAAAGTCGTCCAGTCAAGTC
>JAQIXG010001159.1:0-24016 GCA_034700105.1 Oconnorella tubifera | reverse complement strand
TATTTGTTCACAATTCGCGATCTAATGGTAGTTTTAATTTCTTAACTTACTAAATGGGGGGGCCCTTTTGAAAATCTATCATGGGGGCCCTGAATTTGAAGTTACGCCACTGAGTTGCTTCAACTTTTATTATACTCCGAGGCTCATTATTGATATTATTGATACAATTTATATATTAATACTTTTCAATCATGAATTCAATTAACTGAAGCCAAAATCATTATAAAATCGTAATGATTTTAATAATTGAAGTCATTTATCAAACTTCCAATGAGCTGATAAAAATTATTACTGCTTTCGTAATGCAGATTAAACAAACGGTTTTAAAAAATGATCTAAAAATGTGTGGGTGGGTGGGGAGGTATATGCTTCTGCAGTGACTAGGCTGGAGTGACTTACAAGCTGAGAGTGCTCTGTCAACAGTTACTGCATCCAGCATACAACTGTTCTTCTGTTATAATTCTGATCTGTTGTTATATTCGTTTCTGCAGTCATTAGAACTGCAACGTTCTTAATTATTGTATCAATCCATACGTGTAATTATGTTTTATTAATAAATATATTTTAATAAACAGTTTATTTAAAGTTATAATAAATATTACTATATATATATATATATATATATATCGTGTATTGTCAGAAATCGTTATAAGTTGACAATTGTGTTTTAATAAGACAAGTGACTTATTAATCGAAATAGAGAAGGAGTTATATTAGCGATTGAGCACATAAAAAAGAACAACAATGTCTTTGGATATTTGCGCTTTATTTCACATTGGCTTTATTTTCGTGTTTGTTTTACCGCTAGGAGAAACTGTTGATGTAAAGGAAATCGCTGGTAAGTTAATTTGCAACTAAAAGTGATTTACAGAACTTTTAAACATTGTTTTATATTGAGATAAGCTCAGAGAAAGTTTTGAGTTTTTGTAATAATGTTTACAAAACGTTTTGTATAAAATAAACGTTTGTTATCTATTTTTTAATCGATTGTGTTACTTTAATAATTCGCAAATTCAAACAAATTAAGATTAAATGCCTTAACTTCGTTAGATTTTTAAAGAAATATACACAGCGCTATAAATTTTAAGTTTCATTCCCACTCATTATTGTTATTAAAAAGCTTAGGATTTAAATATTTCAAAAAATTGATGAGTTATCAGTTATATAATAGTATTGTAAATATGCTTTATCTACACTGCAGTTTACTTATTTTTTCATTTAAATGTTGTATTTCCGTTTCTATCGATGTTTCTCACTGCTTTTATGCGAATAAAGTTCTACATATAAAATAAATTAAGCAAATTTCTAAATTTATTGTAAGGTGATCATTGAGGCGACTTTGTGTACGAGTTTACTATTTATTATACAATTTTAAATTTTTAGAATATCTGTCCACCATTACTGCCACGATTTTAATTCTATTCACTAATTTAAAGAAATGTTTTATTTCAATATGGATTTATAGTGGACACCTTTATATTCATTAAGTTCATTAAATTAAATCAATTAAATCTTAGCGCAAGTTAGTCTTGTTTTGTAAGAACCTATAAGTATACTACAAAATTCAAAATGTTTTGAGTTATATTATCAACACAAAATGTTTTCTTCCTGCATCAAGTCATATATATCACTTAAAATCTCTATAATTAGTAAACCAGTTCTATCTTTAGATGGAAAATAAGTATATCGGATTAATCTCTTATCCCGTGTTATATATCAGAGAGGTCGTTACCGACTTGTCGTTAAGCCTTGACGGATTTTACAGGGACCGAGTGTTGACCCAAGTAATGGAGTTCAGGGAACACCGACTTCCGTTTCCGGTTCACATGTCCGTCTAACGTCTATTGCTGCGTCTCAGAAATGAACATTTCTAGTTGAAAATAACGCGTAGAATCAGTAATGAATTATGAGCAGTATAAAATACTAGACTTAGGATAAGCATTTTTAATGTTAAATTACTATTAATAAGCTTTTTTGTAAAAGACTATGCATGATGTTTAGTGATAATAAAGTAATGATAATATTAGATACGAAAAATGCCTTTTTGAAACAGTCTGTGAAACGTGAAAATCTTTATAAAAACTTTACTTGAATTAAAACGAATATAATATGAAGTTTTATACTATACTATAACGAAGGTTTCTTAATTAATAATAATTCATACTGGGTATAACGTTTCAAACTTTGACAACTCATTATAACAAATATGTTCTGTAACTTTCATTCTATTGAATCTTTATCAAGGATGAACAAAATCTTATATTTTTGCTTTTAAATAATTCGAAAATTCCTTCACTATGGTCAGTAGTGTTTAAACTAAAATGTAGACAAAAATATAAAACTGTTCAAGATACTACAAATCGTCTTGCTATCGAATGCTTTCTATTCTAGCATTATTTTTATCACATCTTATATAATAATTATTTCACGAAATTAATATTTTTCACCATCTGCAATAAACTTGTGAACTTTCTTTAACTGAAGTACTGTTATACAATCGTATTTGTAAGTATAAAGCTACAGCAAAAAGCTCTAATTATGTAACGTATACATCATATTATTACGTTCTTACATAAATACGATTTAAAAAGAGCTGACCCGGTCTCAGAAAATTGAAATTGCACCGATGTTGATATCCGCAACAAATACCAAGAGACTCGAGTAAAGCAACCGCAGATATCATTTCAGCATTGGCCAAATAGGATTCAATTTTCTGATTGTATGAAATTGAGATCGATATAATCGTAGATTAGACCGATTCGAAACAGATTGTTTTCCTAAATACATTTGGGAGCTAGTCAGTTGAATGAATCTTTGTCATATAGGTGTACTGAGATAACGTAAGAAATTATTAAAATAATAAATTGCGTGCAATAGGCCTGTGAACTTGTGTTTGTTTGTATATCACAATAATACTAAAATGTTATAATCGTATAATGATATAAAAATATAATTATATCAAGTAATATAATCAGAGTTTTGGAATGTTTTAGAATTCCGTCTGATTATTAAGGTTAAAATATGATTATGCCAAGCTCTGTTATATTTAATGCATGGTATTTGTTATAAGCTCTTGCAGTTCAAATTGTGTACTTTGAAAATATTAGTTGAGTTTTTAAAGCCACGAATTCCATAGTTTAGTAATGCAATCTTATAACCTCAACTTAATTCAGCAATCTTATAACCTCAAACTTTACATTTTTTATAATTTTTAAATAAGCAAGATGCAGTTTTTGTGTCATTTTATAACAAGGCTGACTTGGTTCATGATGCTACTGTTAAATTATTAGTAGTTCAAAAATAAATATCTTAATTATCGCATTCTCTTATGTGAAAATTTATTATCGCATATAGAAAAGTCGCATAAATGGGCAGCCACAATATAAACTTAAATATTGTGAAATTTATTAAAAATTTATTAATATTAAGTTAAGAATCTGAGAGTAAACTTTTTCGGAAAATTTAACGCTTGACTTCAAAATTCATGTATTTACAATGCAGGCAGTAATATGCGTAGAGCGAAGACCTTTCGATGGGTCCCGAACGGGCCGTTTTTATAACAAGGCAGAATGCTTGATCCCGCAACAATGCATCATTTGAGCTAAATGTTCCGCAGACGACCACTGCGTTGTCTTTATTTCTTGAATGGATTGAAAAACGCGATAAAAACCGAAGGAAAACTGCAAAATTTTAAAATTTGGATGAAGACTCAGTTTAAATAATCTAAATGAACAGAAGATAGCGATAAAAATCAAGGTAATAAGATTGCAAATAAATAAGACCAAAAGAATAAGCTAATATATCATATAGGAAGGTGAAAGAATCTATAAATCCAAAAGTTACTGTTTGTCATACAGTAAATATAATCAGGTACCGTAAAGAAAATAAAAAGAGCTAATAAATCTTGTTAAAAAATACTAACAAAGTTATACAATTACACACCATTTAAAGTATTTTCTTTAAGCGAACAATACGATACAATACAATATAACAATGCAGTAAAAAATGCTATTGTTACAGTAATTAACTTAAATCGCATGTCATTGTGTACAATAGTGTAGTGTATTTTATTTATTCACTTCTATTTTACTTATTTACTTCTTTATTTGTCTTATTTTTTCTGATACCTTTTATTGGTACATTATTAATTCTGTAAGCCTACGTCTTGTCATATAGTTATTATTATTAATATAATGAGCATGTGGTTTGATATTGATGGTGTTACCATCGCCCCTTTGCTTTTTTCGTAACGCGATGACAGTAAAAACGCAACACAACATACAATCGTGCAATCTAAACGAACTCATCGAAAGAATAGAAGAGTTGAAGTAGCTTCCGTTTAGATTAAGATCTCATAAATCTATCAGCGGTATCGGATAGCGAATCGTTCAGTTTTCATACAGAGGCAAATACCAAGCAGTTGAAGAAGCAAACACAAATATAATTTGTAAGACTCGAAAATACTCGAGTATTATATCGGTGGATTCTGATATCGGTGGATCGTTCTAATATAACACACTTGTGTGCAAGAGTTACTGTTGATACAAGCTGTGTTTTTATAATAACTAATGAGTTTTTTTGCTTTAAATTTTGTAGGAGGATCTTTAAGTATTTATCTCAAATGGTTAAGAATTTTGTATTTCTATTTTAATTAACTTCAAGTATTTTATATCGTATATATGGTACAACAAGCAGCTTCATATTTTTATTGAAAATGAATTAAACTAATGGAATTTTTTAATTTTCTTAAATAATACTCATAAATAATTTATAATGTAAATAAGACTTATTAAGTTTTAGTAGTTTTCGAAATTAGCAGTAAACTGTAAATAATATAAACGTATCGTTTTGAAAAATGTCTCTTCGAAATTTTGTCAGATGTTAAATGGTTATTCAAAAAACCACTGCGCTTTGAAAGTAGTACATTATCTGGTTACTATTATATCTAGCTTAAAAAATTAAATTGACTGGAAAATTCAACAAAATCGCTTAAAACTGTTTTTCTGTGATATAGTTGCAAACGGACAGAACAATGATACAGTTTATGTTTGACAATGCAGCGGGTTTGAAAATAAGGAAAAATTATTTTTTCCCACTTTAAGACCAACGAAAGAAAATTAATTACCAGAAATATTCTGAATTATTATCAGGCGGACGATCGCGTTAAATTCTGATGACATTTCTGCATCGTTTTCATTACTGTAGATCAACACGAGGTCAACGTATAATATCGATCAAACATTTGCATTGACTCTCATTTTTCATTTCGTTGACTTGACGCCGCGATGACTGTTGCTATTTTATGCTCTTTGTTGCTTCGAAGCTAAATTTTATTAACGACCGAGTCCCATCACCGACGCAAAGATTCTCGGCGGACGATGCAATGTGAGCGAGCGAGAATATCTATTCACGACTCGTTGTAACAAGAGAGCGAGAGACGATGCAGTGTAAATTGAAATGTAGTTTTGCAGCTTAAATTGTAGTTTTTGTATCACAATCAGTTTTAAAAATAGAAATATTTCTATTTATGTTGTTAATACTACTGCTCTTGTGCGAATTAAAAGATATATATTTTCAAGTAGTTGAACTAAAGCAGTTGACTGAAAGAAGTAGGATTACGAGAAATGCATTTCCGTAAGCAATAGAATGCAATAAGTCAAATTCACGTTGAAATCTAGAAAATGTATTTGCAATTTTAAATCAATCAGTAAATAAATGTTTAATATCATATGTTTCATAAATGCAACCCAATCCCATTGTTTAATGCTGAAAACCATCAATTAATAGCACGAGTCTAGACTACTGTAATTTATAAAAAATGTATTTTATCTAATTCATTTGATTTTTAAGTTGATTTTATATAATTAATGTAAATTAAAAAAATTATGTAATTCGCTAATCATTAATTTGCAAAACGCCTTAACGGACTGGCATTCGAAATAAAATCAAAAATTTTGTAAATAAACCACAAAATTTGCATGTAAAATAAAACCACTCATTTTGTCCACCACCAAATTCATTTTATTGCCGACTACAAGACGTCGCCTCTAGCCGCAACGACGCTCGGTCCACTCGCGGTACAATCTTCTCGAAGTAGATTTTGGCCCGGGACCAATTCAAACGACGCTCGGTAAATAACCCGCAGCGAAAAACTGCCGATCCTCGCCGGCTAACGTCACCGGAGATGTTTTAATTTCATCTGGCGTCGGTATCTTATAGACCTTAGTAATACACGGGCGATATTTAATTACGTCGATGTTGAAATGTGGCCAAATCTATATCGTAGATGTCTTACGGCATGTAGAAGTTGATTTTCTCCGCGTTTTGTCTGGCGACGCTTAATAACTATTCTCCATTAAGCGGATTATCGTGTAGTAATATTGATTCACAAGATGGTTTACAGTTGAATGTGTTAAACGTTGGCTTTATTTAGTTATTTCAGCCTATACGAATATAATATAACTTTGTATAGAAATTTGTCCAAAAAGTGAGGCCATTTTTGTAAAGAAGCATTAGATTATAATCATTAATCATGCATCATACAGAAATTTTGCATCACAACGTAAAATATATTTCTCTTTAAATATAAGCAAACATAGCAATTTTTAAATACAAAAATAAGTGAGAGTAATATAATCTAACAGAGATAAATTTACTTGTGATCATTTCAAAGTTTAAGAATGTTAAAAAAAGTTTAAGAAAATTAAATTAACTTAGTAATGTTTTAACTAAGTTAAATTTGGGCAATTTAATCAATTTATTCTTGAAAACAACAGTTGCCATCAATACAATGTAGTTCCAGTTTCAAACAAAGTCTCACTTTAACAGCAGAAAATGTACAACATATAAAGTATTAACTTAACGCTAAAATCAGTGTGACGCTATCACAAAATAGCAACTCCAGCAGCTTCATACAGACTATACGAACAACTACGAGCAGCTATTATATAATAAACGGTAAAAACGCATCCGCAACCGTAACCGCTACCGCCTAGCTGCGGCGAAAGCGACGCTACAAAGCAATTCGTCAATTCGTCGATCGAATTTGATGACACAATCTCCGTTAAGCCGATGATAACACGAGAATGACGTGTTGAAGCAGCAAAGCGACCATTTATTGACAAAAATCTATATTCGGAATCTTTTCTTCTTCTCGTCTGACTGAAGATGATATAAATTCATGAAATTCTCAAAGGACTGTTGTCGAATTCTTCGTAGTACAATATTTGCACTATTTTTACTCGATGCAAGATATAGTCATCATTGACGACTTTAGGAAATGTTTGTGGATAGATGGACGCGACATTTGACAGTGTCAGAAATTGCTGAATAAAGTTGTTAGAAAATGAGATGAAAAAATGACTGGACTGTTTTTATAGGATGGAAAGAGAATTGTTTCGTAAATGATGAATTTTGCAAGTAATGTATAGGATGCTTATCGGGAATCGATTTAGCTGTGGCATTATTAAGCGGAACCAGTACTTATTACATAATTATATAGTTACTATCAATCTATAATTGTTATTAGATCTCAGTTACTATGTTGTATAGATATACTAAATGAAGCTTTCATTTTTAAAAAGCATGACTGAAAGCATAATTTAAATTGGGTTAAATTTCCGTTAATCAGTAACAATTATTACTATGCTCGATACATAAAATACAGTAAATGTTAAAATCAAAACATTTATCGACTATTGTTGAGTAATTATAGTATGTAATTTTAATTTATATAACTGTATCATTCAGCTGAAACTGAATGATACAGTTTGATAAGATTTTAAATGGTGTATTAACATATTATTTTGTTTAAAAAATTATGACATCTTCAGTGTTTACAATATTTTGTGATCTTGGATGCAGATATTAAATTTATAAATTCAGTACTGCATTGCAGTTTGTGGCATATTTCACTATATAATTATCTATAATAACCATCAATTATTCTTCTATTATACGTTATTATTAGTTATTATTCAACAATTTCTACGAGATGCATGCAGTCAGGCAAAATGTATTGACCCTTAATAAGACTGCTATCAATTCAACTAATCAATTTAATTTAACCAATGACACGCAGAAATTACGAAATAAATCTTTTTTTCTCTCTAAATAATAAAATGTAGATGTGTATAATTCTAGTATGCGTGATCAAATAAATATCAAAATTAAATTTGCTTCAAATTTCTATTTTGTAAATATTAAAACATTGCAATCAACAAAAATCTATTCAAACACTTAGAGCAACGCTTTATTTTTTCCTGAAATTAAATGCATTAAATAAAATTTTAAAAAAGCTCAAATATTGAATTTATATAGAGCTATGTATAAAAAACTATTGTATTTCATATTCTGATAATCTTTGATGTTCTATCTCAACTGGAAACAGATCCAAGAACAGACCCAAGTCTTGACTTGACGCGACATATCACTTCCGATAATGTCTTGCATCTTTTACTCGCTGTCAGTCTATTTTCAATCTAAAAGAATTTCCATTACAAATCGAATTGAAGACGAACTTTGCTTTAAATAAATAATGTAGTAGCATGCATAAATGATACCATAGTGAATTGTATTAAAATTAAGGTGCAATAATATGAAAAATTCTGTTTTTTTCCTTAAAAGGAGAATCGTTCACTTCTTTATGACAATCACATTGAATCACACATCTTGCAACACTTTATTTCAGTCCTATTTCATTGATTTTCTATTAACTAAACCATTTTTATCATTCATAAATTAAGATAATTCTATCTCAAATACACATACATAATGCCTCTACCCATTGAAAGAGAGTCTCATTTTTAATCCGATTCGATCGATTGCCTGTGATGTTGCTTGCGGCTATTTTCACGCAGTCTCTCTTCAGTTCTTTGCGGCTATTTTCACGCAGTCTCTCCGCAGTTATATCGACGTGTGATAGTTGCGGAGATTCATACGTCGTCTCAATGGAACGCCGCATTAATTTGCTAAAATCTTTGAAGGCTTCTGGGCTTTGTTGTCGAGCGTATCTTTGAGTCTTCGCTGCATTGTTACGTCGTGTGATTTTTACTGCGGTTCGATTTTTAACATCGATATTTTCTTGCGTTTTCTCTATCATTTGTTATGATTTATCTGCAGCTGATGATTATAATGAAAAATGTGTTTGTACTGTAGAAATATGCAGTGACTTAACAATATGACAGTTACGTAAAATGATTATTATTTGATAAACTGGTTAGATCTTCTTTCATTGTATTGTTCATTTTGTTTAACTGACAGCTGCATTTCATTCGGCAACCTTATTAGGAATCAAACAAATGACAAAGTTATTAATAATCTCAAATTCTTTCAATAATGATTATTAATATGATTATTCAACATAATTAATTAATTAATCGATATAATTAATTAATTAATATCAATACAATTACGTATACTTAGAGGTGATTTTATAAATAGCGATGACTAGAATATGAATGATATATGACAAAATTTCTGACATTATTTTCATTTTAACTTTTTAGGCTATTGCCTGTTGCTTTCTCGCTTTTATTTACTTTCTATTTCTTTCTTGTGTTATATTTATATTTGTATTGTTATAGACATTTTATACATCGACACTAAGACGGTTGTTTTTTTTCGTATTATATAATTTATAAATAACCATCTTAAAAATCTCATTAATAATTATATCCTCAAACTACATGCAAACATATTAAGCAACAACTCAACACACTATTAAAAATCTCATCTTCTCATATACACCTCATTCTTACTCTTATTTTGTTTCTACATCTACTTGACATCAATTCCTTTCCCGCCAACCAATCCAATTCACCTTTTTTCAAACTAAACTCGCAAATACTGGGTTAAATTTCCGCCGAATACAATTTCATCGACCACCAGGGGTTGCAAGGGCCACGCAAGAGGTCTGGGTAGATAGGATTTCCCTGAGGAATCCCCGGCGCGATTATACTTCGTCAAACTATTTCTGTTCGGTTTCTATTTCGCTAGAAAGCCGGTCACTTTTATATGAAGACGAACGGTGACAAGAAATTTTCTACTAGAAATGCAAAGCGCCTGGTTTTTTTTTGTTTTTGCGAATGCATTCGAGATTTGCTGCTCTCTTGGTATTCGAGTCATTGATCATGATGACTTTTAGTGAATTAAATAAATAAATTTTCCACGGAAAATGAAATGATTAGTTGAAAAAATGAATACTAATAGGGTGTAAACCTGTTGATTTATCGTTTGTTTAGACCCAAAATTTGTGTGTGTGCTTTAATTCTGCTAAATTAAAAATTGTTTATTTTTTAGTTAAATCAATTTTTATTAGTATCAACTATCTAGTAACCTAAATTTAAATTGAAAACGTTCACCAGTTTTCAGAACAAATTTTCTATATTATGCAATTTTTAAAATAAACATTGCTTATCTGCTATTTCGAGAATTTTTATTATTTTGTTTTAGTTTGCAGTGTTCATTCAATAATTTTAATTTTGCAGTGTTCATTGTTAAGTTTTCATCGTATATTCAATATATATATTACGTTTTACTATAATATACATTATATTTCACTACTACACTGTATAACTAACTACATTTGATTTTTCTATTATCAAATTTTTACTATTTGCAAGTCATTTAGAAATAATGCATTTCACGTATGTATTTCTCATTGACAATAAACAGTGCGTTTCGATATATAACAAGAGCGCAGCTAGATTGTAGTTGCATTATTGATAAGTTGAGTAAATATAACACGGTATTAGCTCATTCAATTTGGCTCATTTCCAGACTCAGTTTGACAGATGCAAGTTTTAACTAATGTACTTTTGTAGTTAAATATTGAAAGCTGAGGGCGCATCCTTTTTTGGATCAAATTCTGATAATGGTCGCTGTTTAGTAAATTTTTAATTAACATACATTAGAAAACAGTATGACAATCATTAAATACTGTACTGTATTTTTTATAAAAAGAAAGACAGTAGTGATTAACAATATAGCAAACAGAAACGAAAAATGCTGCGTAAAACTTTTTAAATCGGTTCAAATTTATTTTTAAAGCGTTTATCTTAACAGTAGACTAATAATATTATATTATAATACGCTATATATGAACAGTATTACTTTATATACAGTATACAATAATTATACGCCTACACCTTTCAATGTTACAGTATAATATTGATATATAAAACGACAAAAACTATTCAAAACTGAAAATAATCTTGATTGAAAATAATATAAACATTAATTGATCTGATAATATAAAAAATTAGGAGAAAAAATATAACTAAATTTATTTATTTCTCAATTTTTAGCTATTCCATAACTTAAAAAATACCACGACTCTCTGTTAATACTTTGTAGCTATAAGTTACAAATCAGATATTAACGCAGTCTCGTTCGCTTGAACACATTACTCCTTTTCAACGAACGGAAACAGGTCCAAAATCGAATTTATGTCCGCAACTTCCTTCATTGAATCCGACTGCCTATGGTTCTTTATTTACCAACGTGGACTCAAGGATTTCTTTGCTGCCGCCTCACACTTAATGATACCCCTCGCTGAGTTTTTCAGCTTTCATTCGATCATATAGAACAGATTTAAACATTGCAAGAATGACAGGGATAGATTCTTTCATGTAGTCACACCCGTGAAACACTCAGGAAAATTGTCTGCTTGTATCGCATTTGTAGAATACACATGGTGTAGAGAGTATAGTTAATTATAAAAAATACTGTAGTAGAAGATTGTTAATGCATGGACATCTGCTGATAGATTATAACAGTTCAGCTCAAAACTAAGAAAATAAAATGTTTTAATTTGTACATTTGGTGAACATAAAATTGGTTTTTAAAGATACGATATTAGGGCCCAGAAGAACTATTACAAAATAATTTGTTTGATTTTGCATTCAAATCAGATAAGATTGTTTTATTATACAAAATATAAATTAAATATTTTAAAACACTACAGTACTTTCATTCGGTATAAATAATTTTTACACACCGTTCCTTTAAATTAATCATGGTAAAAATTATAATTTATATCTTTATTGTATAAAATGTAGTATAGTATAAAATGTAAAATATTTCAATAATCAAAATGCTCAGCCATAAAATTATTTGCTGCCCTTTTACGTAGAAATCAAAGCTATCTTTTTTGCAGCGCGAGTATGACACTATTTTCACAGCAGCTTGTCTGAATCAGTTAACAATTATAAGGAACTTTATTTTCTGAATAAGTTAACAATGCGGAACTATATTTACTGAGTCAGATAACTACGCGACACTGTCGGTAATACATCACAGAGAAACGAGGTTCGATTGTTTCGCGCCTTCGTCCGTCGATTGACAATTACTGCCGGCAACTACTCCGTTCTCCTCCTTCTCTCTTATCCTCTCCTACTCTCCCCTACTCTTTTATTTTCTCTCCTAGTATCTCCTACTCTTTCCTACTCTCTATTGTATCTCAGTAGCGTAGCCAGGAATTGACTAAGTGGGGGGAAATTTTTGCCCGAAAAATGTGAGTGCTGACTTTTTTTTATTTCATGTATTTATTTCTATCTCTATGTATCTCTAAATACATGTATCTAACTCCAAAAAATTCACTACAACGTCATGGGGGGGGGGCTACACCACTAAACTCACATCTTTACAATGAAAACAAAACATTATTTTCACCTCCAATAGGGCTTATAACTCGTACTAACCTCCCCTTGCCACTGAAATCTCTCTCTTCACATTGAACCTCTCTCTGTAGAGCAAAGCGGCCTCGCATTCAGGTTCACATCGCCTGGTTTCATGCTTGATTAATCCCGACGATGCACCCGGCATTGATTGCAGAACTCATCTCTCTATATCGGCGGATCATTTTCTCTCTTTCTTCAATCTTTTCAAGTTCTTTTTGCTACCTCGCATTTTAAGCTCTTTCTACATTGAAACAGTCACGCGGCATAAAGTTCCTTTTTTGAGAAATTATTCAATAAATAATCACAGGGTAAGAGATCAATGATAAGACATTAAGAAGGTTAGATCCTCAATAGGGATTTCGTTTCTTCCTCGGCTTAATGTTTTTAAGCGAGAGACTAATTAAATAGACAACCGATTTCGCAGCCTTCGACTTTGTTGAGATTGCAACCAGTGAGCGAGAAACTGTCTTGCTAAGTCGCGTGTCTGCGAACAAGCGATGCAAAGGAAGGACTTTATTATGTTGTCAACATTCATAGAGTCATTTATCATGCGGGCGAGACGTTGAAACGTTGGAGAAAATAGTGTTAGAAAATTTCGAATGAAAAAGAGGCGAGAATGAAGTGGAAATGTAAACTTCAATTAAAACGTTACATTTGACTGCTATAATTGAAAAAAATGAGGTGTTTGTTTTTGAATATATAGCTATTATTGTTATCAATTTTCTCAAGGTAATATTTAAATTAATATCATCGTGTTAATTAATATGAGCTTGATTTCTACAAGAAAAAGTTACTGGATGACCATCAGATAACATCTAAGCCTAATTAATGAATTGCACATTACTATGTATGGATAGTTCTCATATTTCTCGTTTTATTTCTATAATCTGCATTGAAACACACGATAAATTATTAATTCGCGTCATTTTCATATTAAATCAACTTTGCAATGCGATTTCTCTTTCTAAATCTCAGAGGCAATTGGACAGAGTGTCTATAGGAGTCAGTATAGATGCTGATTGTCCCTGGATGCAAGAGGCCAAGTGGATGATCCGCATTTCTCGACTGAATAACCACCCCAGCCCTCTCGATGATCTTACTAATGAATCTTTTACCAGTACTCAAACATTCCCGCAATGCATTACAACCGATGACTTTTTCGATAATATAGAAACATTAACAGTAATATTATTTATTTATGAACACTCACGCACGCGGTAGAATCAAACGATTCAAGAATTTGTTTATATTTTAGGGGCGTTTTAGTTAAATTGATTGCCAAATGTAATCTAAATGTTTGAATAGAAAATCGCGCATCGACTCGACACTTCTGACTGAAGATTCATCCGTTTTAATGAAGTTTTTAATGAAGTTATAATCATCTGTTCACTGTTTATCGCGTAAAATGAAGTCTTAACGAAGAAATAAACGATTAAATAAAAGGATGGTTTTCAAAATATTGATATTCTATCGCAAAGTTGTCATTTAAAACAGCTAAAATAATTTTGATTTTGAAATATACACGATTGTAGAAATTTAGAATTCACATGTTGAAATTTCAGTATTACAATTTGATGCTGTTTTAAAGCATAAATTTTATAATATTAAACTATGAATTGAATGGTTTTTTGCAGAATACAATAGATTCCAGTTACTTTGAAATATCACGAAAATTCTATAATCAATACTAAATTTTATAAACTGAATAATTTTAAAATACTGTAATTATTAAGGCAACTTTTATTGAGTATAACTAACAGATATCACTTTTATCACAATAACTGGACAAACTCTTTTATTTATTTTTTATATGTTATTTATACCTTGTACGGTTATAAACATCTATAAACGTCTATCTATTCAACAAACAAAATATCAAAGAATAAACCGAAAATAATGCAGCCCATAAACTGATAATAACCTCAACTAATTTATTTATCTCTAATGAAGTCTTTACTGCTCTTTCATCTCTCGGTTTATTACCTTAAAGACCGGATGCGGTAATGTATTATTTCAAACATTGTGATCCATTAACTAGAAATATATCAAATAGTCACATTTAATAGTCTGGCTGCTGGTGGGATGCAGCGTTGTCTCTCGACCGGTAATGGACCGAGTGCTTTACGAGACTAAACCGTGATCTCTGCAAATTAGTTTAGACATGACCACAAGTAGATAAATACTGATTGTAGAAAGAGATGTGCTCTCCGCAGTAGCGAGACAACATGCGGAGTCGCCTTCTAAAGTCTACAGAAAGCACTCATCGATGTAAAAGAGAACAGTCGAGTTAAAAATATCTTATGTTACTTGAGTAATAAGAATTCGTGTAATATTGATGATTACTATGCTGGATGTCATTATGATTGCGTTGGTGTAATTAATTTACAAGAAAGTATAAATATATATTAATTATTATCAAGTTTCTTAAAACATATTTATAAAATTCAACATTTTATATTTATTAAAACACGTAGGCCTATTGTATGTAAAACAATAAACTGTGTGTGTTTACAATACATTGCTTTTTCAGCAACAGTATAGAATCTCGCTCAAGAACTATACAAAACACAATAAAGTATATCATTATTTTGATTTACTAATTACTAATGCTACCAACTTTAACTATATATTGCTTTTTCAAACCGAATAAACTTTTATCGCGAATTTTAAATCACAGTTTTGAATGCTTAAAATCGACTGGTTGGAATACGACTGGTTGTATTAACAAAAAAGAGAAAGAGAGATGTCGTGACGAATGATCATTTGCAAACCACCGGTTGTCTGCCGGCTTCACTTCCGGTTCCGGTCGTGAGCGATAATAGAGAAGAATGTTGTTCTACGTCTTAGCAACCTGTAGTCTCATGCAATGAAGTAAAAAAATTAAGACGTTAGAAAAAGCAACGAAATAGGCGGTATAAGATAGCAGTAATTTTCTTGATTTTAATTATTGCATTAAACAGAAACTGAATTAGATAAAGTAACTGTTTTTATTCAGTAATTTTGTTGTTGTCTCAGCAAAATTATCTGATGAAATTGCTGATAAAATTTGAAAAAATATCGTGCGAAAGTATATCGATATCGCTTTAGGCTCAGTTAAAGCAATATCGCTTTAACCATGGTTGAATAAAGTTAAACAAAATATTCTAATTGCTATATAGTGAAAAATAAATCTTGAAAATACCTTGACAATTAAGAGACAATGAAATAATATATAAATTATGCTATTTAGTATATATAGAATAAAATTTTCTAACAGATACTATCAATGAATAATCAATGAATGCTTTATTCAATATATCAATTTCTTTAAATGATCAGTTTCAGTAGCAATCTCAATAATTACAATCAGATAAATTAGATAATAATCCGATAATAATCATATAATATTACTATCTTATACTTCTTATTACATTCGCTTCGAAACGACAGTAATATCACACAATCGCGCTAATAAATATTTAGCAATCTGAACGAAAACTAAAAAACGTGTAAAGAAAAAATGAGACATTGCAGACCGCCGCCTTTACACGTTGCTTGTTGATTGATTGATCATCATATATGGCTCGTATTATCTTCAGAACAAGCGAGCGGCACGCTTCAATTTGCCCATGACAGATTCTCTATGATATATACTGAAATCAACACGGATAGCTAAAGCTGCTAAGCTGCAATACCTTCAACGTTATGTGTATACTGTATATAAACAATGGGAGGAAAGATACATGTCATCGGTTACTTTGTAGTAATAATTTTGACTTTTTTATGAATATGTGCACTGTACAGCAATATTCAGACAAATAATTATTTAATAGTTAAACAATACTACTATAATTAACTTTATAATGTCACTGGTCGCTTCTTGTATTAAATATCTTGTATTTCCACATGACGAAAATGTTTTTAATTAAGCTTTCAAAGTTTGAAGTCAAAATAAGTTATCTGAAATTTATATCAAGACTAAAACTAAAAAGTTACAATTATTAGTAACTTATTAGTCAATTATTAGTAATTATTGTTTAGTTATTAATTAAATACTAATTTAATTAAAGAACTAAATTTTGATGCAACTTGTCTGCTCAACTCTATTTCCAAAGTTATATTGCAGCCTCAAGGCTTTTCTAATTACACTATTTCTTCAGCAACTATTTTTCTGTAGCTTTTATAATTATCTTAATTTCAATTCAATTAATATTTATATTGTTTTTTCTAGTACCCGAAAGTTTAAGCGACCTAGTCCTACGCGAATACTGTCAACTGGAAACGTTTCACGCCGAATGTCCCGAAGGTCATGTCATCCTTCTCCGCGTGGCCCGATACGGTAGGATGCGATTGGGGCGCTGCGTCCTGAGAGACTACGGGTCCATGGCCTGCCAGACGGACGCCCTGGGGCACCTGGATAGGGTCTGTTCGGGGAGGAGCAAGTGTGATTTCCAAGTGTCAGACTTACATGGAAGTCAGCCTTGTCCGTTGGATCTGACGCCTTTTCTGGAAGCCAGCTATGAATGCGTTGCAGGTGATTGAAGATGAATTTGACTTAAATATTTAATGGATATTTGTTTGTAATTTTTGGTTATGGTTAATTATTTGTTGGGTTATTGAATACGAAATGTTGTATTTAATAATACATATAATAAACAGGTCTATTAGAATAATAATGTTGATTGTTTTAAGATGGATGATATATATCCTATTGAACTTTATGATCAGCAATGAACAATACAATCAAAGAAGATCAATACAATCAATATTATACTCATTTAATTTATCAAACAAGTCTATATATTGTCTATAGACATTTATGTCAGCAAGTAATATCTATAAGTCTATAATGTATGATCTATAAGTAATAACGTAAAACAATTGACAATGATTCATTAATATATAAGATAAGATCTGTGTTCAGAAATCAAGTGATGAGTGAAAAATTGACTCCTTACACAGCCAAGTAAATGAATTATATTCCAGTCGAATTTTTTATAATTATTTAGCAGTATTTTAGTGTTATATAGTAAACCCAATTATATAAATAATTTGACCCTTGTTAATTAACATTTTTAATGCACATTCCTAATACTTTACTTCTAATGTACTTCACATATTATTTTCTGTTGTTTCCCAGTCATAACTCAACCACTTCAGAAATGCATCCCCAACACTCCCATCCCCATAACATCCACATCCGGGTATCTATCCAGCCTTATCACTCTGGACACCGAACGCGGATCTCCTGACTGCCCTTGGAAGCTCGAAGTTAGTCCGGGCCAGTTCATTAACATAACTTTATATCACTTCGGACGGGCGAATCCATTATCTCCACCGGGGGGTGTTGCTCATGATACCGCATCTACAGCGAGGGCTAGCGTTTGTCACACGTTGGGCGGAGTCAGAGAAAAACATTATACGAGGTCCGTGACAGAATGCGAGGGATCTCCCAGGATAATCCACGTTTACAAGTCGTCTTCGAATTCGCTTGAATTAGACATCATTGCTGCAAAAACGCCAAAAGCTCACTTTCTATTCAAATTTGAAGGTATTTTTCACATAAATATTTTCAGAAGCTGAGTTAATTATTTTTTTTACTGTATTGTGTTGGCTTTGGTTGATTTCATTTTATACTTGAGCTGAAAAAGCACATGAATGTAAAAGCTAGAGTTCAGTAACTTCTGTATGAAAGAGAGTATGCCACAGGCTCTTCTGGAATCATTTATTTGTGACTTGACTGTGTAATAAAATACTTTAAAATAATAGTCTGTAAATAGAGTTGATATATGAATAAATTTTAACAGAGGTAAGCCTACTCTATCGAATGCTGAATATAATACTCTGTAAGTTAACTCAATAATTTATTTCAATAAAGTAGTAATGTTTATAATTAGGCTAACGTTCGCTTGTTCCACAAATTTTAAAGTCCGTTGCTTTTTTCTATTCATGATCGTAAAAAATTAATTGGCAGAGTTTTCCTGTATATTTTTATTAGACTTTGTAAAATCTTTACTTTAAAATCTCTTTTACATTTAAAAATTATATCACTGATATCGTAAACCACACTATATTTCATTTAGAACATTTTTGCAATGTATCTGAAGATTTAATAAGTCTTTGGAATCCACAGACAGTTTATTGCCAAAGTAATATACCTAACGGCTAAACGTTAAATTAATCAAACGAGTGCATTTCATCAAGTTGAATGCAAGATTATGCTCTTGAAAGGAAGCATTTAATTAGGATCTTAATTAATTAGCAGATTCTATGAACACTTAATTAACAGCGCAGTAGATACACACGCGATTCTTTTAACAGCGTGGCAGTTGTTAAATGATAAAATACTGATGTGATCTAGAAGCTTGTTTACAACAAGAAGTTTTAACCAATGATTGAGTAGCAGTGTTGAGCATAAGATAAACCGTATTAATGATGTTATTATAAGCCCAAATATATGCAGCATAAGACGAATATCATTATCTATACAAGAGCGTCAAACATCATCTTTGTAGTATTATTGTTCTTGATATATTTTCTGTAATTATATTGATATTTTTTAAGTATAAAATACTGGCGATCTTTTATGATTCCATATCGAAATATAATATTTTGTTTATTGTAATATGCTAAGGGCATGAATTTAATGGGAAAAAATTGATCTTGCAAGCAACATTTGTTAAAAATAGATTAAAAACAAATGTGTTTCTAATTTTTTATATTAGTTAAAACAACGCATAATTTAGCTGTGATTCTTTTATTATCAAATCATCAAAATAAGATTAAGTAGATAATTAGTTTAATTAGTTATACAAGCAACACTAAGTTTTGCTTGAATAACTAGTTTAATTCATATATCATTAAAACAGCGATTCAATAACAACAGAGCTCGATTTTTGACCCAACTCATAAAATCTCATAAATTCATCGCTTTTTCGAAAACCACTCTATTTTATTTACTATTTCTTACAGCTGTAGGATGTCCGAACCCGCCGCTCGTAACGGGAACGAGCCTGAGACGTGACGGAGATTACGCTGTTGTCACGTGCAACTCTACCGGAGTAACGCGACGGATACTTTGTAGACGTGATGGACGTTGGGAGGGGGAGATCCATCTCAACTGTACCCCGTCCACGCTGACCGCAGCGGCACCCGGAGACGCGCAATGGAACTTTATGCTTCTTTTTTCCAATGAGTCCTTTCCTTATAGTAAGTTTAATAATAAAATCGAGAAGGATTAGGTTTTGGTGTGGGAAGACTAAAAACTAGCAAGGTTTATCAATTTTTTGCCATAAATTGGAAGTAATTTTCTTAACTGTTTTATCATATAAAATCATGTCGCATCAACTTATATTATCTTACAAATCATAGTTGATCTATAGCATACCTATACTAGTCAAAACCATGCTTAGTATAAGTGTATATGTCGTTTGACGCAAAAAAACTGCGTTTTTAACGATGCAAAGGAATACCGCGCGTAAAAGGCATCACTTTGCATAGAGATCTTGTATTTTATTAAATGGAATAAATGGAATTGACCTGATAACGAATATTTAATTCCTTAAGTTCTATATTATTTATTTTACTGACAGAAAAGATCTTTATGCTTATTGTTGCATTATAATATAATGTTATTCTGAAGTCTTACAAGAATCCACTTAGAATGTAGTGTTGCAAACATCTAGCTGAAAATAAACAGACTTTCAATGAATTCCATTGATAGTGTCACAATCTTGAACTGATACGAGAAGGCAAATAATCTACAAGTCAACACTGGGAAATCTCTATACGACGCAGGAGGCAATCGATCATCATTAATAATAGTTTCTTGTCCACAAACCTCTGATTCTTTTTAACAACAGTCTCTACGCTATCTCTGGTGGTCAACAGTCCTTGCCTTTTTTAGTGTTCAAAGTAAATGTAATTTTTTCAGGGTAAATTCTCAGCACATTTTGAAAGATAATTTATTTTAAGCAATGCTAATTAGACTCAAGGTGTTTTGTTTGGTTAGACGCTCTAATTACTGAGATATGCTTAACTGACTAAAGATACATAATGGTGTTAATTTTTCATTTAGGCTTAGAGATTCAATTGAAATTCATAAAATTATTGCTTTTTATCAACTGTTCTGAAACAAACGATCGAATTATTGAGACTGTATTTGGTATTAGTAAATACCAAGGAATATTTCATATATTTGAGAGTATGATTACACTAAATATCCCACCCTGGATTAATTACGATCCTCGTAGAACATATTCTTCCAGTATTCAAAGATGTTAATGCAAAATTCTGAATACTAAATGTTGGCAAGCTATTGTTACGAATTTATGCACAAATGAAACAGCATAAACTCACGAGCTGATTGGGCGTTCAAGTGTACATCAAACTCAGGAAAGTAGTCTACAGAATGAGAATAAAGCACTTGTTCTTTTCACTTTCATTTTGCAAATATATTATATAATAATGTTGACTAAAAAGAAACCTCAGATATATTCTATACTAATGTTGACTAATAATAACAAAACGCCGGCATCTTTGCTACCCACACTACCCTAACAATTGGCTTTTCCAAACTGACGACCATTGAGCGACAGATTGATACAAGCACTGACAGTAGATGACCAGTATCACGATGAGCTCTAGAAGCCCATGATGTCGTGGCAGGTCAACGTCCCATTAGAATCTGTCACAGCTTTCAGATCTGATGCGTTTTAGTTGACAAAGTAATTTCGCGTCTAAACTCGTCTACGGATGATAGCAAATATGATGCGCAGAGACAATGCAAGGCTGACTAGCACAGTTGCAAAGCTAAGTTTTCGAAGTGAGCGCATAGTGTTTAAGTATTTGATAAAAAAATGAGAAATTAAAATTTTATTTCGAAAGACACTTGCATTCAAATATTAGAGAAAGTATATAGTTAAATTAGTTTTGATCATTTTTCTGCTAGAAAAAATCTTATTCGAGATACACAAGATAATAGCTACGCAAGACGCATTGTTTTAATTTTACAGATTTTGACTTTGATGAAATAAAAATATTTAGACTGTTGTATGCACTTTTTCTCCAGATATTATGATGAAAATTATCGCAAATAAATGATCTTCTATTAATTTTTTTAATAAGAAGAATTTCTTGATTAATAATTCAAGTATAAATTGCGTTATTCGGAGCTTAAGTTAATTCTATTATTCATTGTAACAATGCAAAGTTATCCTAAGGATGCTTAGGCTTATTACTTATTAAATTTTGACTTCATTTATATTTAAAATTTATTAATCTTTTTATTTTATTGTTTAGGTATATTGATAGTAGTATCTGTGGGCGTTGCCCTCGGTGTATTTGTGGGCGGAGTCTTGCTGGTCTGCGCTGCTCGCTATTTTAAAAGGTGTGCCGATTAGTCGATATTGAATTTATTCATGTTTTGGTGCTCTATATTATATATAATAGTTATATACCATATCTCATTTTGTGCGCATTGATAGCTTTTTAAAAAATGATTAAACTTTAATTAACTTTGAGCGTAAAATAGTTATCGAAAAATATATCTATAGGGCTGACACAATTTATATAATTGTCACTTGTTTCATTCAAGTTATTTTTAAGTTGTTTATTTATTAAACTTATTGGCGAAGTGGTTATATTGCCCTAGTTGGATTTGAAGGTAGGCTACACTATATCAAGGATTCGTCGTTTTATTTATGAAACTACAGTTGGCAACATGTTACTATAAACAATAAACAATAAACTTATTGTTTATTGTTTATTGAATAAACACTAAACTTGTTGTTTATTCGCTGATGTGAATTTTGTAAAAAAAAACCTCTATTTTGTGACTTCAAACTCACAAACTCTTATCTGTTATTTCTCTTCCAGACGCCACGACACAATGCTCTCAACTTGCGAACACTACAGCCCGGGTCAGTATCGCCGAAATTCTGACTGCAACGGCGGCAGCCTGGGCGGAGTTATGGGCTTACGAGGCGGAGGGGGTGGTAGCAAAACCCTAGTCGTGTCGTGTGATTTAGTCACGCCCATTTCACAAGATCAATCAGATATGCGACAACTGACCTCGTCTGTTCAAAGTCGTTTTCCCGAATGCGCGCACTGTCCTTTTACTATGTACGATAGTTTGCCCCGACGAGGCACGAATAATCAGAAAGTGGGAACGGGGCATCAACACGTCGGTGGGCCGACACGACCGCAGAGAAACTTTGCGCAGCAGCCGCCCTCGACTACAACGCGTATATACGAGTGTCCGCTCGCCGAACGCATAGACTATAGCTGACGGTTAACTGACATTTAATAAAAAAATAAAATAGAACAGTATACTTTTAATGGCATATTACTGCTAAAGGTCGAAGTTTTTGCAAAGATCAAACTTTTGCAAAAGTCGAATTTTTTGCGAATTCTAGAATAATTCTGTAAGATTTTTCAAAATGTCGAGATATTTTATTATATGATTAAAAATTTGTATAGATTAGTTTTAATTCTTTACTTTATTATGATAATTCGCTTGAATCATATCCGAGCATTCGTGTAGACAAATTAGTGCTTAGTAACATCCATCAATAGGCCCTATATGCCTAGGCCTACTATACATAAATATAGGAATAAACTTAATATCAATGCATGTAGGTTAAATTTTACAATACGATCTAACGATTAAGCCTCTTGTAAATTATTTTAAAAGATATCGATATAGACGTATTAATTTAGATTTATTACGCTGCTAACTTGAAGCGACATAACTCGTTTAGAACTTTATATAAAGTTTCATGACATTTTGTTCAGTTTTAAAGCGATAGAGTGCTATGTGCTTCAATACTGTCTTTAAGCTTTCATTATGATCATGTTCTCATAAAAGACTTGAACATATTAATTTATCTGATTTTTTGATGAAAAATTTCTACGAATCTTTATAGTTAATAAATAAAACTTTGATAATATTGTAAAATCGTAAATGTTTCCAACGCATGGAATTTTTTATTTCAATCATATGTAGTTGGATAGAGAGAGATAATAGCAAATATCTTGCCCAACCTGGGTATCTTTCTCCTTCTCTCTCTGGATCGTTTTTCCATCGTCGTGGACTTCACTCCAAGTGACCGGGCTTTGCATTAGATGCAGCAGGACTAGAAAACCGGACGTCGTGTATTCCAGTTTACATTCACATTCACATTCAGATTCGATTTTTAAAAAATCTGCAAGTTTACGCTGTCGTAAGTTTATATACAAGCTACGTACAGCTTAGATATTTCGCAATTACAATGCTCCAACACCCCCCTACACAACTGTCAAAAAATAAAAAAATTATTTCAACAAATTAAAAAGATATTACAAATTTTATGCGGGGA
>JAQIXG010001158.1:0-24031 GCA_034700105.1 Oconnorella tubifera | reverse complement strand
CACTAATTAGTGCAGATTTAAAATGCATTAAATGCAATGATGTGCTTTTTGTACAATATTACACTACGTAAGTTATGTGACTGAAAAAGCTTAATTTAGTATCTAACATTAAATATGTATTTAATGTTTGAAAAATATTTTTATATTCAGATTCAAACAGCCCCATCGCCACCTCCCCTGTTACGCCCCCTCATTCCTGCCCACAAAGCTACACTCCCATTGGCTACGCCTGCTATAAGCTGCACGTGACCAGAAGTTCTTGGGCTGAAGCCAGAGACGATATATGTAAACAAGATGGCGGCGAGTTGGCTTCAATTCACAGCGCGTCTGAACACGCTGGAGTGCAGATGTACTTAGCTGAACACGCAGACACTGTTTCCACTCTAATTTGGATTGGGCTGCACTATGTTAATGTATTTAGTTATAATATATTCATTAAATCTAATAAATTTTATATGAAGTTCAAAAAATATATTCATTTAATCTAATAAATTTTGTATATAGTTCAAAAATATTCATTAAATCTAATACATTTGATTTAATATAGTAATATATATAATATCTATTGTATAATAATATCTATATTGTATAATAATATATAATAATATCTATTGTATTTGATGTCATTGATTACTGGTTGTAGTAATGTAAATAACTTTCAGCAGCCAGATTTTACACTAAATCTATGTGAAAGTTGTTTCTAGCAACTTAATGAATTATTAACTCGTATTAATAATAATAAATATTATTAATATATTAGAACATATTGACCATAATGTCTTGTGTCATACCGGACAGTTTGAAGTACATGGAAGTCTTACAAGTCTTTATAGCAGTATTTTTGTTTTGTTTTCAAGACCAGTCAAGTCTATTATTGGTCAGATAATTGGCATTTGTACTTCTCTAATTGGGCGGTGGGTCAACCTAACAGGGACCCAATGGGAGGGGGGTGTGTGGGGGTCAATCCTGTAACTGGATTATGGAGCGATGCGCTATGCAACAGCGCCCTCCCTTTTCTGTGCAGACTTACAGATGGTAAGTTTTTTTATATTTTATACTTCCTAAATGTGATCATTTTAATAAGTAAGTAGTTTTTTTCGAAATTTTGGTCTTATCAATTACATGCTTGTTTTAGTTATCAATTATAAACTTGTTTTTAGTTTTAAGTAAATGTCACTAATGCTCTGTTTAGCATTTGAATCAAAGAAATAATTTTCAATTATCAACGAATATTTTATGATCTTAAAATTCAAATTAAAAACTGAAAGAACATAAAGAAAATGTCATTTTCGCCTGAAATATAACACTTTAACACTAGCGTTTGATAAAAATCATAGATTAAACTACTTTGCTAATGGATTTAATTTAGGATATTTAAATTAGAAATATTTCGATTGAAATTAAAGATATTTAAATTAGAAATATTTTACCCAGCTGTCCCTAGGACAACCCCTACGCCAATGGAAGGAATCTGTCCTAGAAATACCACGACCCACAAATGGATCACTTACGGGTCCAATTGCTACTCGGCCGGAATGTTTACAAGGACTTGGCAGAGTGCCAAAGACGATTGTGTCTCTGTTGGCGCTAACCTGCCTTCACTGCACGAGCCTCTGGAGAACGCATTTGTTGGTGACCTCATAACTCAATTCTCAGAGGGACATTGGACAGGGATGGTCAAAACGGGAGCTTGTTAGAATACTACTCACTTTTGTTCAATCAATGAATAAAAATAAAATAAATCAATCAATCAAAACTTGAGCTTGTTAGAGAATATAACTCATTTTTGTTCAAACAATCAATAAAAATAAAATCAATCAAAGTTTAACATCTGTTTAACCGTCGACGAACGATGTTGCATACGTCCCTCAGTATCAGTCAAACCACACATGCTCCACTCAAGCAGTGAGGACATGCTCCATTCAAGCAGTGAGGACAAACCAACAACTGAGAGAGGAAACCATTTGTCCGGGAAATCATTCCATAAAAAATTATAACATTACATATCATGCGACTTGAATCCTCACCTTCAAGTTTTACATCCAATGCTCTAATCACAAATATTATTATTATTATATTTAATTGAATTATATTCAATAACAAGTATCTTTGTTTTGTTTTGTCCCAGACGAGCCTTATCTTTGGAGTGATGGTACTGAGATAGAGTACACCAACTGGCTGTCTGGGGAGCCTAATGATGTCAACAGAAGCACTGAGAATTGCGTGCGTGCTGTTCGTTCAAGTCCTTTCTATCCGTGGGACGATCACAACTGTGCGCTGAATTATCCTTACGTCTGCAAGGCTCCTAAAAGTGGGCGTTATTTCAAATTTTTAACTTTAATATGTTTGTTACCTATTTGACATGATTAATGTTTTAACAGCCTCTATTTTAAGTAACACTCTAATCATTTAAGTAGGTAGATCAAAATATCTAAAAATTGAGATTAATGAATGAATCGATTTATGAGATTTTATTGATTTAGATTAGTTTATAAATATTCTGTAGACTAAAATGACTTCCTTTTTATATGAACTAACTCGTCATTATCTTAATGTTTGAATGGTTGATTCCACAGTTTTACCTTTACATAATTTATTTGTTGTACTTTTAAACATAACAGAATAAGAATAAATATTATTCTAGTATTGAATTCTTCTTAAAAAATTGCAATTGTTATTTAAATTTGACACATATTTAAACAAAGTCATAGTACTACTAATGGTATTATTTTACTTCCATCTTCTAAGGACCCCCACCCACTACCCCCGTCCCTCCCTCGGAGCAGCCCGGAGCCTGCCCCAATATGTCCTGCTCCCCCCACGCAGAGTGGCATCACTACGGATCCGACTGCTTTCTCTTCTGCCCGGACACGTGGCACACTTGGGAAGAGGCAAGGACAGAGTGCGAGTCATTTGGAGCTTTCTTGATGATCATCAGAAGTGAGAGTGAGAACTGGTTTGTGCATAACAGACTGACTGGCAGCACTATATTGCCTTACAGTAGAGTCTATTGGCTGGGTCTTACTAAGGATACGGGAAGTTAGTATAGTTTGTTAGTTAGTATAGTATATATTTATTGTTTTTTGTTGAGTGGAAGCTTGTGGTGAAGTAGTTAGAGTGGGAACACGGAATCGAAAAGATCAGCTTGATTCCTGGTTCTTAATTGTACACAGATTTGTGTAATTAAAATGTGTCGGTAAAAAAACTTGATGATATCTGATTTGAGTGCGTTACTCAAGAGTGCAGCGAGCTTGCGAAATGTTGCGCTTATAGGATTCAAAAACATTACCTCTAGGTCATGTGTTAATAGTGAGTGAAATTTTATTTTCGAAACCATTGGTTTAGTTACTTTAGTACAATCTTAATTTTTGGTACTAAAAACAATAAGGGCACTTTAGTTATAGTAATTTTGGCTAAAATATCATCTTTCATGTCTTATTCCTTACATATTTATTTATATTTTTCTATATTTAGAAATTATATTTTTCACATTTTTGTATGACTTTTGTTTGCAGTGTTAACAAACTTTTCGTGGATTGATGAGTCACCATTGAACTACAGTAAATGGTCGGACAGTGAACCAGTGAGAGACAGAGAGAGACTCTGCGCCTACATGCACACTTCTGACACAGACGAGGTGTCCAACACGCGCTGGGCGTCATCAGACTGCTCTAGGTTGCTGGGATTCAGTTGCAGGACTCAAAAAGGTTGGAGGCATTCTTATTTAATGCGTAAAGTTTATGTGATGCGGTTAGTCTTGGTGTTTTAGGTTTGAGTTCTTGTGCAATTTGTATAAACAAAATGGGTATTCTTATTCATTATAATTATCGATACAGTACACTAAATAAGTTTCCTTTAGTAATGATTTCAATCGATTTTTTCGATTTGTCATAATATTTATAAACAACATAAAAAGAGTTTCAATCGACTTATATTCACAAAGAGAAGCCAATGTAACAAACAAGACGTTTTGTTTGTTACAAATTTGCATGCTCATTTTACTTCAGCTTTATTTTAGTTTTAGCATAAAATATATTTTTCGCTTTATACGGAAGTTTTCTTATTTTTGTTTTCTTTCAGTTATACCCAAACCACCAACAACAGACAGTAAGTGATTTGTTGATTTCTAAATAATTATGTCAATATATCTGTCATAGAATATTGTTTCAAAATTATTCTTTCAAGTATAATTATAAGGGTGAATAGATAATTCATCAACAGACTTTTGTGTATGATAATTCGTCGATAGAAATTTGAGCTGACATTTGATCTACAGAAAAATTTGGTCTGCTACAACATTTGGTCTATTTAGATGTCTGAACAGTTGGTATACATTTGGTCTACTACTTTTAGGGTTAGGGTTAGGGTCAGATTCATGGTAGATCAAATTTTGTAGTAGATCAGATGTCATAGTATAATCAATATCATTGTAGACCAAATGTCAGTGTGGTAAATGTCAGTAAACAATTTATCCCGGTTAAAAACTCTACAGACAAATTACCTATCTAACCAATCGTAAGATGTTTAAGTTTATTTCATTTAAAGCTGGCGGCTCAATGGGTGGAGTAATTGCGGGGGCGGTCCTTGGTTCACTTGTAGGCGTGGCTATTCTCGGAGTGGCTGGCTACTTTGGCTACCGACAGCTGTCAGTCAGATGGAATGCAACTGCAGCTGGATTGGATAACATCACTTATAATGTTGAGCAGGGTGCAGCAGCCGTTGGCAAGGTATAAAAAGTTTTTGTGACCCTGTCAAAACGGCCCCAAGAAAGCGATCCCAACTATTAATTCTTTGGGTTAAGGTTGGGGTAAGGATTCGGGTTAGGTTTAGGATTGAAGTTATGGTTAGTGTTAGGGTTAGGTTTAAGTTTATGGCTAATTAGGGTTATTAAATGAATTGAATGAGTCGTTTTGTTGGGTTAAGGTATTCGGTTACCAAGTTTTACCTAAAATTCTAGGCTCTTTATAAAATACGTCTTTCTTACATTGTCATCATATTTTAAAGTCGAGTTCCTGTGTTAAACTTTTCACTAACATCCCTGGTTAGACAGTGGCCATGATACCACTGTCTGGTATTTTTATATATTTTGTATTTTTTTTTATTTTTTAGAGTTCCGGAGGAAGGCGGGATGCAGGCGCTAGTGAGAGCCACCGGGCTGAAGACAACACTTACTCGACAGCCGCGTGGAATGGAGAGGACGGGGAACATAACTTTGGCTATGATGTGGACCGCGATGATGGGCACATGAGACAACCGGGACAAAGATCTGCATCTACTCTGGAATTCAAGTCTTACTAGGCTTTTAAATCAACTAGATCTGTGATCTTATTAGGCTGTAAGATAAACTAGATCTGTGGTCTTATTAGGCTGTAGAAAGTTTAGATCAACTAGATTAGTGGTCTTATTATGGTCTCAACTCTTCATATTAATGATTCGATTTTTGAATAGATTAGTTGTCTTATTATGGCCTTAACTCTTCATATTAATGATTCGATTTTTATAAAGCTTTAACGATCTACTAGTTTGGAACTTATTATTCAAAATGAGTATTTTAGAGACTTTTGAAAAACATATAATCTATTGATTATTATTCATACGTAATGTTGTTCAAATACATTGGCTATTCTAACAGTGTTTGTGTGCCCTATGTATGGGCCTATGGGCATTCATAAACTTTATATTTCATTGTTTTTATTACTTATTGGCTTGAATTTAATCTTTTTTAAAATGGTCTATTTTATTACGCGGGAAACTGGTTATTGAATATAAATACGAAAGTAGGCAGAATATTGTCTGCTCAGGACAAATGATCTTGATTTGACCGACACTTACTACTATGGCAGCTGATACGAAACATTTCAATGCAATTTTTATATTTTATGATATTGTATTTATTCTTACACAAAGCACTGTTTTTATTCAATAATTGTTAATATTACTGAATTTTAATCTTAAATATTGTTAAGAATGTTTATTGATTTTTGTTGATTACTTTGTTGAATGAAATATATGAGGTTTAAACATTTATTTTTCATTATATTCTAAAACTAGTTAGAGCGTCAAGTTCATAACCCTATTAGGTCTCGGATTGCAATGGTTATAATTCGTGTAACTTGCTGCACCCTTTGGAAATAAGATCAATTTGGTGACTGAACAATACGGAGCGGGACAATTCGGAGGGACAATTTTTACTAGGGTTAGGGTTAAAACAAATAGGGTTAGAGTTAGGGGTTAACCTAATTCTAACAAAAAATGTAACACTAATAAAAATTAGCCTGTCTGAATTTTCCAAGATCAGTCGATTAACTATCACATCTTTGATACTCACTTGATTTAATCTTTAATAAAATAAAATTCAAACGACAAATTATAAAGAACAGCAGTTTTAATACAATGCGAACAGTTTGACAAAAAATCAATAAGTGTAATAATAATCAGAACTAACTACAAAAATGACAGTTTATAAACTAAATCATACTTAACTACAACTTAGCAAACTACAACAACAAATCATCAAAACAGATCAGCGTTTACAAGCGACGATTGAAAAATGATAAACAAAAACAGACTCTTAGGAACAAAATGCAATAATGATGATCAACTTTAGAGTAGAACTGAACCTATCTTAAATAATACTTAAAAATTACATTTAATGACTTTTTTCTAAGTATTGTTTATCATTAAAATAAAGGTGTATATCTTTTATTATAAATGTCACCATTACAGTGCCAGTGTTGTTTATTCATAAAAGATGAAATTTAAGTTTTATATCAGTAATCAAAGCAAAATAATAAAAATAAATTCATACCGAGCATTAAATCTTAAATCAAAATGTTCATTTTAGAATGTAGGCCTATATAGAGACACAGATCTACAGTAGTTATACAACTAGATTGCGTGTAATTGCCATTTTTGCAGGCTGGGGAGAAATTTTATGCCACCCAAACTTGATCACCATCATTGCAATGGATAGTTTAATATATGTCCCGCACAGAAACGAGTCGATACAATATGCAATAATCAACAGAGACAACACAATACACTGTAAAAAATGTCGTTTATTACTAAATCGAGATGTTCCGCAACAAGTTAAAAAGAAATCCATTAAAAAGCGAAATTATTCAACGAAACGACGTCTGTGAAAGTGTGTGTTGTATGCCACAGATTGAGTACCGCATTAAACAAAAGTATACGTAATACCGACTAATGATATAAGATTAAATCAGGAAGTCAGTTACATTGAGAACAATAGTTACAAGTTGAATTGAAGCAATTAACAATCTTTTAATATAAATTAATATCTATATAAATACATATGTATTAATACATGTATAGTATCTAAATACATGCATTTGTATATAAGTAGATGTAGTAAATACAGAAAAGTTTGTTGCTTAATAGGATATCAGTACCAGAAACTGTCGACTCATTCATTATTAAGTTAAATAACTTTTATGCAGGTTAATGATACTTGGCCTTAAAGTACTAATTTACCTTTAACCATGACTGGAAAAAGTTAACAGGATTATTCAAATTAAACTTTATATTAAATCACCTTTTTAATAAATAAGTTTTAAACTGATCCGACAACAAATCAACAGCGTTAAATCGAGATTTTAAAAATGATTAAATAAAAATTAACAAGTTAACAAGGGATATTGTAAAATCAGTGAGAGAAAATGAACATGACAGACGATTAACATTTAATAGATGTTCATACACAGCTAGATGCATTTGTTTTATTATAAAATGTGACTTTAGAAATAAAACAAAAACAGTTTCGATGATTTTGTTAGAAAAGAATCTCATTTTAGATCAAAGCAAATATAATCCGAAAATCTCAAATTTACATTAAAACCTGTATATTTTTTCATATTCTGAAACAATACGCTAGAATTTATTATGAAATGTACTGAAATTGATAATAAAATAATATATTTAATTGCAGAAAAAAGGTGTTTAATTTATTGCAAAGCAAGTAATTAGAATACTACAAAAGTGTTTATAACTATTAAAGCCAATGCTTATGTAGCACCCATGTTTTGTATCAATTCAATTCAAAGATCCTGTAAAAATAAAAACAAGTTTAAACACTGGGCTTTTCTTTCAAACTTTCAGCTAGTAAATAATTTAGCAACTATTATGCATAAAACTTAACAAAGATGTTCATAATACTAACAACGCTTTGGAAATGTAGTAAATTCTACCCGTCTAACCAAAAATATCAACTGAGCTGCACATTTAATGCTTTTTCATAAGCTAAAACTTTAAAAAGAAATTGGATTATATAGTGAGAGAAACGCACAGGCGATTTTATGAAGAAAAACGGATGAAAAATAAAAGTACGAGTTTAAGAAATGATGACAATTTTTATCTAAAAGAGTTAAAAATAACTGTTAAAATTACAGAAAACTACCAAGAAATTAACAAGACAAGTTAATAATCACACTACAGATGGCACATCATTTGTTTAACTTATATGTCATTTGTAGACAAATAAAGAGGTGTGAGAAAAATAATAAATAGAACTCAATTGCTCAAATAGAAAATTGAAATGGTAATCACAGGAGAGCCTTAAAATATCGTTATCGTTATTTTGCAAATGAGAGAAAATGCGTAATAAACGCATGTATAAAAAAGAAAACGTAAAACAACAGAACTCTAGTTATTGCATTACAACCAATAGTTTAACGCATTTGCGAAAAATAACAACAAATAATAACGTTTTCATAATCAGCATAAACGGATTAATTAAAATATCATTGCTCTATTGTAATTATTAACTTCGCATTTTTTGTCAATGAAATTTATGAAAATGAACTCATATTTTGAGTAACGATAAAAATAACAATGCTGCGACTTTATCACGTACTGCAATCGATAAAATTAAAGAATTAAATAAATAAATAAAATAAATAACCTTAATTCATTCGCGTACTTATAATCATCAATTGTATCAACAAATGTTTAAGGTATAAAACTGCATCGTTTGGTAGTACAAAATTTCACAAATCACAAAATTTCGATTGTCTGCTTAACACGAAACAAAATTTTTTGACGAAATTTTAGACACCACAATAAAGGAGGACGAAGAGCTTAAGATAAAAATATATCATTAAACCAGGCACTGTAACACAAAAGCGATCAACTTAATAAAGAATATAATATCGAGAAAAACTTACCACTGAAGCAAAATACTCAAACAGACAGACAGATACAAAGAGCACCACAAGAGGGCATCAAAAGAAAGTCATACTAGTGAAATAAATACCTTTATGTGGAAACACTTAACTGAGTTTAATAAAACAAAATCTTGCGATGAAAATCCAACTTTTTCAATCAGTGAATGAAGCTTAAAAAGATACTAGTTTTTAATCGTCACAGTTCACTACACAACCAATTGACGTAGTATACTTATTCATATTAAAAAAGTTTTCTTGGTAAATTTAAAGGTTGAAAACAGTGAAAATACTGACAAAAAACGATGCTCATTTTAAATAAATTATTTTGACGTAATGAGATACGAAAGAAATGAATGAAATCATTGTAGTAGCGAGAAAGGCTGCTAGAAAAGATAACCAAACACGGAGATGTTTTCAGTGAAATAATGAAATTGTAATAAACAAAAGATCGAGAATTGACACCTTTAATAAGAAGAGCATTTGTTTATTTAAACAAAGTTGCATTATTTTGAAATAATGCACTGCTTTAATTCAGTATTCGTGTTCACAAGTATAACGTGTCATTTAGTCATATTATTATACTGTAGCATTTAGTCGTCATTAGATTAAAAAACTACATGAATGCCTTTATTTCGAATAGTTTTAGATGATAATATTAATCTAAAGCTATTAATATTTTAATAATAACAATCACGTTGACGACTGTTTATTGTCTAACGTCACATCAGCACAAAAAGGCTGATTTGATGTAGCAAGCGTAGAAGCTCAATGACAAGCAGACACTTTTGTTGGTCATGAAAACTAAAAAATGTCGCTTCAGGTTTTACAAGATAAAATTTTCAAAAGAAGTCAATGATTTTGAGAGTAATAACAGAAGATTAAAAACCAACCGCATGAAATTAAATCAAGAAAGAGAGACAAGCCAATAGCTAAGGAAATTATCAACTAAACGTGAAATAACACTATATTTTGCAATAACATTTAAGCTCATATCTATTTATATACTATCTTAATATTAAAGAAAATAAAAGTACAAAAATTCACTTACAGTACTTTACATAATGACTTTTTAAATACTGTTTTTAAAAGCTAACAATTACACGATAAGTCAAAGCGCATTCGACACGAACAGACAGACATAACGGACAGCAAATGGACAGACAGACGGCGATATAAAATGAAGACAGAAAGCAATATCGATGCGATTAGAAACAAAGTAGGCACAAAGTTTTTGATCTCAAAATAATAAGTGACACCTGAAGCGAGCGATTGTGAACAAAAATGACAAAATTCTTCAATTTTTGTACTATGTCTATCTAGAAGGGTTTCATGAGCTTAAAATAATGTGATACTAATAACATGATACTAAATATGTGATACTAATGTGATATCACATCTTTACGCGATATATTTTTGTCTTTCTCAGTATTGAAGCTTAATGATAGGAAGCCAAGAGAAAAAGATTGCAAAAAATGAGACAAAGTCGCTAGTGACTGTACATGAAAAACTTGTAAAACGTTTTACAAGTTTACAAATTTTGAAATCATCAAATAATCATGTATACTAGTTAATATACTGCGATGTCGTTGTTAATATAGATATACAGTTTAAAGTATTGCAAATCATTACTTCTACTGTTATCAAGCTATGGTCAAAACTGATGGTACTTTTATTGCTATTCCAAGAAAAAAGAGTCACTTTAATTTAAATGTAATGCAACCGTCTAGTTTTAAAATTATTAAATCATATTTTTATCATAATTTTCATGCTATAGTATTAAGAAATCTAAGTTGAAACACTAGGATACTACTTAAGGAATAAGATAATTTAAAGTTAGATCCTATTTAATCGTATTTTAGATCATATTTTTAATGGTAATTTTAATTAATCTCAGTAGAGCAAAACAAGCTTTCTCTGCTAGAAATTCTACTAAAATTTCTTACAAATAAGCGTAAACTGCTGTAGAAATTTTAGATGAACCAAATTTACCATAATTTTAGTGAAATAAAACTTTTAAAAAGTCAGAACTTTCATCCTTTAATGATGAATAAAACTCTGGATGTCACATGAACAAACACTCATATTACCCTGATGCTTAAAAACGAGAATCCTAAACGCAAACTTGTAGCTAAGTGTTAATTGTCTAAAGACAGCAACTTACATTTAGGAAGATTGAAGAAAAACAAAAACGATTATTAAGTCACTCATACTATGTACCAGACGAAAAATCAGATTGTAGTAAAGTACAAAAAAAAATTTATAACGCATTTCTATATATAACAAAAGATTCCAGATGTCTAAAACTGTAATGAAAATTATATAGGATTTTGATTGAATTTTAAATTGGTTAGAGATTATAAATGACTGTGTATATCAGGTTTTCAATTCAAACTAATCATAGAATATAGATATATAATATAGAGTTTATAATATACAATGTTTCTCCATTAATTGCTGATTTAAAAAATATGAAAATTTCAAGTTGCTAAATTTTAATTCTCTAATAAAAACTCTTTTCAGCAGTAACTGGTTTATCTTATAACTAAATATTAGAAAACTTTAGATTAAAAGTTTCAAAACTAACTGGAGACTAAACTGAGTGATATTAAATAACATGAACACGCTAACAGAATCAAAAGCAAACAATTAAAAGAAACACCATTTTAATGAGATGTCTAAGAAGTATAACAACGCAATTTTTTTCATATTTTTTCAGTATTTTTTTAATAAAAACGCGCAGTATTTGATCTCTCTCGATCACACGATCAAAGAGATTTAGAATTGATCAAAAGCGATCAAACTTTAATGACGGACATTAGTACAGAGATTTTAAAAAGTAGAAATTAATCATCAGCTTGTTAATAAAATAGTAACAAGAAACAAATGCATCATCATCATCATCTTCATCAACATTAACATCATCATCAACATCATCATCATAATCACTGCCGCCATCACTTCATCAACTCATCATCATAATCAATATCGCTATCACCATTATTAATATATCATCATCACTTTCAAACAATCATCATCTAATTATTGCAACAAAATCGAAACAAACGATTTTTATAAATTGCTTACCCCCTCCATCACTCCTAACAAAACTTACAATAAATAACCCCGCAACAAAATCAACTCAAATAAGTCATCTAAAACACTGCTTGATAAAAAAAATGTGCAAACGTTACATCAAAACAACAAAATAGCCATCTTAACAACAAGATGGCCAGTTTAGCAACACGATGGCCACCTTAGCAAGATGGCCATCTTATCAAAAAGATGGCCGTCTTAGCAACAAGATGGCTGTTAATACAAAGTCTGCATATCGTTTCAACTGACACAAGCAAACGCGCGACAAATCGGAATCGTAATAACGTCGAATATTATAGCCGGAAAAAATAACATCGTTAATCTCATGTTGATACATATAAACGAGCTTAAATACGAAAATGATAAAAATTAAATACGAAAGATACGAAATAACACAATACAAATCGTAACGACATCGATGTCATCTGAGAAACAATAAAGTTTAAAGCGATTCGGTGAATGTTAGTGAATTTCGATATTGAAAATGACACGAGAATTTTGAAATTATTTATAATTTATATTAATTTAGACTGATTTAGGTCAAATGCTTATAATTAAATTAATTAAAACTACATTAAAAACAGAACACACTAACTTTTCGAAGTGTACAATACTTTGGTAAATAGATCTCATATATTAACAATTGCAGTGACTTTTAACTATCATACTTTCTATTGCCTATGATATTTATTAGAATGAGTTTATAACTGGAATGTAAAATGAACTGCGAACAAGAGGTATGTTATATTAACAAACTTGACACCTTTTTAAAAGTCTATCTCTCAGCTATAATATAAATCTTTATTTTAGATGAATTAAGCCACAATTTAAGCCTATTATAATATAAAGTGATGTTGAAATTTCCTGTTTATAAAATGTAGGATGCATTTTAAAGAAGCATATAAAACTTAGCTTAAAAGTAACTTGATCAATCAGTCAGAAAACTTTTTTATTTAACTTGTAATATGTGTATTTTAACTCGAAATTATAACAAATTAAAATGTAAAATGCTTAGTTAATCAAATAAATCACACTATTATTTGTTATTACAAATACAGTTAAAATAATGACAAATTTGCAAAAAATTACCGCTCGACGTAATTTCAATCAGATTTCTAAACATACGATTTAATAATACGTAAGAATAATACTACTACACGATATCAAAAGAAAAAAAGAAAACTACAAATTAACTACAAACTAGATTTGAAATAAAACGAAGCAATTACGTTCTATTTAAAAACGAACGATTAGTCCGTGAATAACAACTAACTGAATTACATATATAAATAAATAGACAAGATTATAAATATAAGAAAATCAAGAAGGCGTTGATGTTTAGAAGTATTTGCTATTTAACCGGCGAAAACTAAATCAATAAAATGAAATTTAAAATAGAGTTAAATATAATAGAAGAATACATCGATAATGACTGACGCAGTTTTATCTGCTAAATTTCTATATTTCAAATAGAATTAACACATATGAAATAGAAATAGTGGATAAATAGAAGTACTATTCTATTCAAAATGAACAATATAGCAATAGAAATTAATAGAAAATAATACAATGGAGCTTTATACCTGAAATATCAGAGAATAGAATAGAAAATGGCTAATTATAATGTAGAACCAACTAAATACCTAATACAAATAATGGACTATTTTAAATGTCAACATAATTTTAGTTATATTTATATTTTTACTTTATTTCATTTTTTTTATTTCTTTTCATATTTATAAAGCTTTGAGTTAAATTCTTTAACGATTATAAATAAAGTTTACAAATCCTACAGTATTACTACTTATTCGATAACTTAATCAAATAATAACTTTTAGATAACAGTCGAATAATACAACGCGTAAACATATAGAACCATTTTGCAAAACTATAAAAATAAAAGAGACTTGAACAAAGAGCTGAACAAATAGAGAATAGAAATAACGGAACAATGTCCAACAACGATATTTATCATTTATTAACGCGATATTCGGTCAAATTTCTAATTCTCAAAAGCGTCAAAATCTATCCGAACGAACTTATTTGAATGTAATTAATAAAAATGTAACAAAGATGATATTATTGCCTGCAAATAAATGCTAAAAACAACAACTTAGTTTCACTGCTCTGCTATAAAACTGCAAAAGATGATACAGCAATTAAGACTCTTGGCTAATTTACAACTTCGATGCACGCAGTTCATTCTAATGATCTAGTGGCTGAGATAAATGTGTGATGTAAGACAAATGTGTGATGTAAAATGCAGTGGCTTCAAAGTTTAGATTGAAATGAGTAGAGAATTGTTGTCAACAAATGAGCAAATAGATCTTGACGTGAATATTCAAATTAAGTTATGATATAAAAATCTCAATAATATTTATAGCACAATGATTTTATTAGTCAGAAACTGCAACTGCAGATTTAGATTTAAAAATACAGATCCTATTGTGGTAATGATATTAGATGACAAGATTTTACAAGAACAAAATAACTAATTATACTCGGCAAAATGAAAGGTAAGATCTGATAATTAAAAAAGAAAATAATGATAATTTAGCACAAAAATTCATGAATCTAGCAATTCTACGCGTCTTATAAAGTGAAAAGTCAAAACGCAAGCAATTTCACTCGTCTCACAAAAACAGAATCTCTAAAAATCGACTAAATAACAATCTTAAATAAAATAAACACTAGTTTTGATTATACAACCACTTTCTTGCATATATTTCATACTGACAGAATTGGCATGTTAGTTATACATACGATTAAATCAATTCACAAACAGCAAATTTACTTGCGAAGATACAATTTCAATCATTTGTATTATTAATCATTTATTTAGTTTAGAATATTCAAATTAAACACAAATTACATCTGGGTTGTTTAGAATTTTTATGAACAATCTCATTATGAGCTGAATTTGACATTCCTTTAATTTCCAAAGTACTGGCCGTTAAATATCGACAATTATTATAATACCTATCTCTCCGCATTACAACTGATCATAAATCCAACCAACCGACGGAGTAAAACAATAATGCGAATAAATTCCACTTTTCCGCGTCGTTTCGATTACTTTCCAGCTTTGGAATGAGATTAACGGACAACACAAGTGCAAAATAGAAAAGCTTTTACTTAAATAAATAAATACAATATCGGACAACAAACGCGATTGGCTACTACGACACATCACATGACTTCACGAGAACAAGACAACCAATGAGCAAGCGAGACACAAACGCAGACATTTAACGGTAGCCAATCAGACGACGCGATACAATTTGATATGCAATACGTAAGATTGAATTGGTGGATGTCAGATTTTAATCAAATGAATTTAGAAAATTAACGAGGGAATAAAAATTGTTATAATAGATAAAAATATAAAATAACAGTAGAAAATGTCATAACAAAAAACATGAAGTATCGAATAGTATTATTTAGTTGTTTTTTTTGCTTTTAATAACGTAAAATAAACTGCATAGATAAACTTTTTTCTTTTTTTAAATAAATAACAACAAAAGGACTAAATATAAGTCATTTTTAGATGTTTTAATCAATTTTCTTACAAAAAACAAACTCAACCAAACGTTAAAAAAAACTAACCAAAAAGAAACGATTGACTTCCACACCTTTTTATTACAACAAAATTTGATTTAAAAGAACATCCTTTAAATCAAATTGAACACGATACTTTGCAATCTATGAAACAACCAAATTAAGCGACTCAACGACGGATATAACTCGTATAAATACCGCGTCCGATATCGACAATTTTTAAATAAAACTCAGTAAAAAAATCAACACTGAAAAAAGTCTGACAGCAAAATTGGAGCGATTTAACAACTCTGTAACTCAATCTAGAAAACAGACGGATGCATAAAATCAAAAACAACTTCTTAATTTTACCCGATATTGCATAAAGACAAATAAATACTGTATACTATTTTATTAAATATAAAGCGGAGACATATTTTAAGTTAAAATTAATAACATTGCACGCGAATTAAGCAACCGCTTCATTCGTTAATCAATTTTAAATCATTACGACAAAAGCGTTAGAACTAACACACAATCGTGTAATATCAAAGACTAAACTAAACGTTAAACAATGCAGTAGAATACTATCTTAATTAAATAAACACAGTTAAAAATAGCACAAGCCATCAACCAATGGCGCAGCACGGGACAAACAACGTAGACCAATTGTAACATTCAATACAGATCAACTAATTATGAGAAGCTTTGATAAACGCGGACTAATAACAAAGTTTATGTTAACAACAAGTGTCCCTGTAAAAGCGAAGAATTCGCAACAAGGAATCGACTAACAATCTCTACTTAAACTCTGTTTAAACGTCACTTAAACTCTGTTTAAACATCATTTAAACGTCGCTTATCTCTCCTCGTCACGCAACAAAACAGTCGGATTAATCTTTGGTTCTATTGACACTCGTACAAATTTTATAATTCAAAAAGAAAGTCGATGATTGGAAATAGAAGATAGTCTGAATATACCTAGACATGATAGGACATGTTAAATATACCCAAACATGCTTGTATATAATCTGAATAATATACAAACATGTTCATACGTGCATGTTCGTATATATGCTCAGAAATATACAAAAAAATAGCTTTATAAATACATTTTGTGTATTACCTATCTTAAACTGAACTTATTCACGTATATCCTCAAACCTATAAATATGCCAAAAAGCGTGTTTTTAGATATGTTTAAACTTACTATAATCCGATCACTAACTTACTACACGAAGTAATAGAGAAGTCATTAGGAGTAACAAATAATTCACTACTCCCCGAATACTGCATAGTAAAGAGCTAATCGCTCCGACCAGAGATCAACAAAAACGACTGCGACGACTCAATTCACCGCAAACCGTTTGAGCAACAAATCCAAACATCACATCAGAATAAGAAGATTTTCAATTAACTATCAAAAATCTCAACGTAATAAGTCATCTAAAAAACCTACATAATACCCTCGTAATATGCGTCTAATACTACGAAACACTGCATCAGTAAACCACACGAGACACATCTCAGGCAGTACAAACCTCAACAAATACAGTATTGGAAAATAAGGAAATAATATTAAAATCTTTATTTTTACAAAAATTAACCGAATTGATCCACATTTTAATTTATGAGAAATCTAATAGGACTCTAATCCAAAAACTATTAAACATCAATTTATCCATTACAAAACCTACTAAATTAATAACAAAATCAACTCCTTAAACTTAATATTAGCTTAACTACTACAAAAATCACTCATACAAAACCAATAATTTTTAAATCTAAAATAACGATGAAATTAACAATTCTTAATTTAACTCGTCATCAAAAATATAACTACCGACTCCCAACCGTTACAATATCAGAATTCTAAACTAAATTTCTTAAATAAACCCTTCTCAAATCTACTTCCCCTTCCTCCTGCACCCAATCCTTCCCACCTCCACCAAACAAATCCAACCCCACCCCCATATCCCCCTCAAATCGTCAGCTTACTATCAAACCAATTCTGAAACTCCGACTGCTGCTGTTGATGCAACAAAAAATTCGGTGTTGTGCAAACAGACGATGGCGGTGACCCCCCGTTCATCCCCCCTGCTCCCCCGTAATGATAAATATAAATACGGAAATCCCTGCTCGCTAGCACTATGGACCCCTCCTCCCCCAGCGCGACATCAAAACACTGCGCATGTTTAACGCGTGACTCCAATGCAGCAGCTAGTGTTCCGTCCTGTTTGAACGCAGTCACGTTGAAGTTGTTGTGATTATCTGCGATCAGGATTTCCCCTGCGGCGTTTATCCCCACTCCGATTGGGTAGTTGGTCAATCCTTCCCCGCCAATTTGACGAAGGTAAACCCCGGTGTATGAGAAGACCTTAACGCAGTGGGAACGATTGTCTGAGATGAAGATTTCCTCACGGTCATTTACAACAACACCATTGGGGAATTCCAGATGTTTGGAACAACCGAACTTGTAGAGCTCGTTACCGGATTGGTCAAAGATGATGACGCGCATCACCTGATTGGTTAAAATAATCTTTAAATTAAACGACATGATCATATTTTTAATTTCTCTTAAAGAAACCGGACGCAATAGATTTAAAAAATAAAATGCTACTTACAATTGATAATCAAAATTTAAAAAAACCGACCAAATGGCGATTTAAAGACTGAAAACTGCACAAATTACAAATTTTAAAAAATGTAATGATGAGATTTTTTAAATTTAATTATCAATAAATTGATACAACAAATTTCAAATTATTTGATCAATCAGTGATTGCCCCCACCTTGCACTCCACAATGACTATGCGTCCCTTGTTATCCACTGTGACGCCCCTCGGATGCTGCAACTTGGTCGACCCAAACTTGCGAACAAAGACCCCATCATGAGTGAAGATCTGAACCTGATGCGTGGGACTGCGTTCAGTCACTATGATGTTACCCGTTAACTTACATACGGTCACTCTGTTAGGATACAGCAGTTGACCGTCGCGCTTGCCGCATTGACCGAAGTGAAACTTAAAGTCACCGTTTCGATCAAATACCTAGAAATACATCGAATACTGATATAATACTCATCAAATACTACATTTATTTGATAACATGATATCAAATACATGCTGTAAATCAAAATTACATAATACGATACATAATACGATAGTGGACAAAACAGTAATATATTACTAACATCACAATTTGCACATTAGTCTAAAAATACATTGATTATTTCACTATATCTATATCAACAATATAGTCATTTTGTATATTTTTTACACTTTACAGCTTACAATTTATCCGTATTTACCTGAATCCTATGATTATTAGTATCCGCCACCAATATATCTCCTGCCATGTTAACCGCCACACCACTCGGTTCTGTAAACTGTCCGTTAGAACTACCAAACTCTCCGAACTTGTGATTGTACACCATCTTTGTCCTCGGCAGCTGTGACTTGGGAGGTGTCAGCTCTCCCCCGTCACCAAACTTGGATCTTTCCAGAGAGTTGCCCATCGTGAACATATCGGCATTGGTAAAGATGTCACCGACGCTGGTAGAAGTGTTAGATGTACCCATGTCGGTCCATTTACCGAACTCGGACGTGTCTTGCTGAGAGTTGGTTGAGATCAGGTTATTGATGGTCGACTGATCAGCAAAACGATGGTTCATACCTGTGATTATAGAATGAGTCATACACAAGTCATTTATATAACCATTTATATGACTCCATTTACAACTATTTTCTTATTTAAAGGAACAGGATTCCATTTTACCAACTGCATGAATTAATTATAATCATTACAATCACAAAACAATTTTAAACTAAACCATACCTGCGCCATTCAGCGCCAGTGCCGCACTATTAGCAGCCTGTGCCAGCTCAAACGCCGATATCCCTCCCCTCCCTGCCACAGCCGCTGCCACCAAGCTCTCAATCATCTGACTCTGTGTCTGTGATGGTCTACGGAACGTCGGTCCGTTCCTACTCTGTCTAACAAAACCAAACGAGTTCCTCACTGCCGCCTGGATGCTCTGATGATTAGACGCAAACTCGATATCATAAGCATTAGGAAAGTCCGCAGCCTCTGGGATGTAGTCTATAACGGCGCGAAGTTTGGACTCGATCATGCTTTTGCAGACAAGGGATTCCGTGTTGCTAGCATGCAGGACTAGTTTGTTGATAAAGTGGCAAGCTCGCGTCACTTTATGCATGAATTCTTGCATCTCTTGGGCAGTGGTACTTAGCATTACCTAGAGGGGAGAAAAATTGATATTTGGTCACAGAAATTTAAGAAGAAAATTTAAATAAGCCGTATAAAAATGGGTTTTAAAATGAGTAGTATATTGTAAAATGTTTGTTAAATACTCGCGGTGCATATAAAAGATACAAAATCTGATTATTTTCACAAAGTCAATGTATAAAACACCATTTAATCAATATTGAGCAACTTTACGAACTAAGACTAGATTTTATTTTCAGTCAAATTTTATCACCTTCGTTTAATTCAACAAATTGATAAAATCGATTAATTTATCAATCAAATAATTAAGAAAAGAGGAGAGAACAAAAACCTGTTTATCATTGAATGCCATGTCCAGTTCTCTCAGCAGGCTCTGTTTGCGGTCCTCCAACATTGTACAGTAGAAGTTGAACGTTTCATTGATAGAGTTCTTGGCCTTGTGATACTGCTGCTGCAGATAAACTGACGATTGTTCCACGTTTTTTGAAGCGGCTCGCAATTCGACGGCTTTCAGGCTGGCTTGTTTAGCCATACGAACCATTGTATCTATCTCTGTATTGGCAACCTGTGGTAGCCGTATTCATGTTCATAATTAATCAGTAAATCCATTATTAGTCACTTATTAAATATTAAATCGTTAAATGTGTTAAATATGATAGTTTTAATATTAAATATAAAGTTTTCAAGGAATAGAGTTGTCAGTTAAAGTATATATAGATAATGTAAATATAATGCCACTTTCTTGAGCATTAATGAAGCTCTATCATTTAACTCCAGTTCTGCGATATCATAGTAATCTAACTGATATCTCAGACGCGACTTCCAATATAAGAACCAAACCAAGAGTGCAATAACTTAGCAGTAACTTCGCGATGCAGGACCTTTAAAGGAAATCAATTCTGGAACCGCCGCTTCCGAGTGCTCCAACCACTTCGCTAAAGAGCTCTGACATTCTAACTGACTCTACTTATTTATCAAATAGATCAAACAATTAAAAACAATCTAGCTTACCTCGGCCAGATAGTAATACTCGTGTCCCTTGCTGTGCTCCAACACAGTGCACTCCTTACATATAGGCACGTTACAAGTACGACAATAGTAGACTAGATTCTCTGCACGATGACGCTGACACTTGACTGACTTGCCGATCTTAAACTGCTGACCCGCGTGAAGGTCCGCCACAGACGCCACCTGGTGAATCAGAATTAATTTAATAGTAATATTAAACTATCGAATGCAAGTATCATTAATTCATATTCTTTTATGCCTTATAGAATCTAAAATAAATACATATACCTATTAATTGATTAATTAACTCCAAAGTATTCATATAATAATTGAACAATAAAGTATCAGTCAATAACAAAATATCAATAATAGAATAATTAAGCATTAATTAAATGAATGATCTCAATGAGTCAAGCATAAAAACAAATATTTATATCAAACAACTACTCTCTATTACAACCCTAAACATTTCAGTTCGAATCCATCGCACTAACCACTCCACCGCATATAAGAACAATCACAACGCCAAACCTGATGTCCCTCGAAGCAATGCATATACCGATGTGCCAGCTCGCAACTCGCGCACAAAAAATTGGCGCAATCATAACAATGCGCTACGACGACCGCCCCATCCCCCCCGATCCTCCCCTCTCCCAACCCGTCCTGCCCTCCCTTACACCCGGTACAGACCAGCGCCGTGCGGTCGAATGACAGCTCCTCTACCAGGTTAACCACGGCGTAGTCTGGTAGAAGACCGGAGAGACCAGCGGATGAGAGGTAGGTCTCAGTACGGCAGGCGGGACAGACTATACGGTCCGTGGTCTCTTGGACCCGAGCAAGGCACTGGTGACAGAATGTGTGGAAACATGACAGAACCTGGATTAAAGAAGTATTTTATAAAAAGATTTCATAAATAAGAAAACGGTAAAATGACATTAAAGATATTTTGGATATGACAATTTGTCTATAAAAAGTTGATTAAAACTATTTAGTCTAGCACGACATTAAGGTAAGGGTTAGATTTAAAGAGTTAAGATAGTAACATTTAATCAAATACGATATTAGGATTAGAGTTAGTGCTAAGGTTAGAGTTAGGGTAGACTAAATTTCTGCGGACAAATTGCCGCAGTTCAAAATCTGCATATCAATTTACTTTCAACCCAAACCCTAATCCAAAAAATGCCTACCTCTAACTCCAACCTTAACCATATGAAAAAAATTAATGATAATTACAGATTTTAAAATCATGAAAATGATGCAAATAACAATGTAAATTTTTTTTAAAAAACAGCAAGTAACGAAGTAAAAAAAACAAGTAAGAAACCGACCTTGGGCTGCGTGTACGTATCGCGACATACCCCGCAGCGCAGTGTCGCGTCTGTCTCTATGTCAGAACTAGAGGCAGAACTACCGGCACTGCTGCTACTACCCGCTGCGTCATTGGACGGTGTCGGTGATGTCATCGTTGACATCATTAAGTCGTTAAATAGGAAAGAAGCGTTCTTAAACTGCAGCGAAAAAATAATGCACGGTTAAATAAAAAAAAGCAGATTAAATATATTCATTATGTCAACGAAGAAATAAAACTTTAGTGAAAGTCTCTTTATTAAACACTATATTGATTAAAAATAACTGAAATTGAACACTTCAAAAATATTACAACTAGCTTATAATTCTCCCGATATAACTTCAATACAAATGAACAATACAAACTCATATTTATATACAGAAAATTACATAGGAAAAAATTGTAAGATATATTAGCTTGCGATTCAAAACTTGTCACATGCCATTTCTACCAAAAAATACAACATCATATATCATTAGAGATCATAACAACAGTCCTTCTTTATTATAAACCAATTACACAATAAGCTTCACCTTTTAAAATTATCACATTTTTAAAAGAAATGCATTCCAAGATTCACAGATTATTTTATCTTTCTAATTCAAATCTCCCTCATGTAAATCTCATTTGATAATTTGATCATAATGTACAAGCCACACATTAACTTTGAAATCGCAGTGAACTAGCAAAGATTGGAAAAGGTCTATAATAAGATTTCTGTCTAGACTCCAACTACTACTACTATAAGGAGAGCAGCCTCAGAATGTAGACCAGGTAATATATTGATCCAGGCACACACTGCTTCATTAGCCTACTTTCCTCCACAGCTTTCAGACAAAACCAGCTGCTTTATATTGATGCTAGAAGGTTTCCACCAAAACACCAGCAAATCATAAATAGAATGCAATAATAACACTTTTTAATAATAAATAAAGCATGCGCATTGATATAAATTTATCACCAAGTATTTATCTATTTATGAAGGTTATCAAAATTATCTGAAAAAGTTAAGTATTAAGAAATAATAAATGTGAATGCCAGCTTTTTTCAAGAGAACGTAAAGCGTTTTAAAGTAGTGCAATATCATATACTAGCAAATATTATAGAACTAATATAGATATTTTTAATTGCATTGCGTAAATATAAATATGCCTATGTTGCTTATAAATGTATCCGCATGTAAGGCAAATGCATAAAACCAATATTAAGCATACACGTACTAAAACAACGCGTGCACTGAGCAAAAACACTATTGTCAAAAACGAATCAAACGTTACATCAAGAAAATGCAATCAAAAATATCTCAAAAACAAGAGATCCTACCGAAGTAGAAACACTTAGAATCAGTCAACACTTCGCCACATAAAATAACAAGAAGAATAAAATGAGCAAAGTTTTCATTAACTTGCACCGAGCGCCACGTTCAGACGCTATGCATTTGCAGTCTGTATTATGCGGAAATAAACTAGGGCAATGTATAAAAAGAGAAACATTCACTCGACTAGAAATCTAGGACGATATATTACTTGTTTTTCAATAGCAATAGGAGTGTAGGACATTTCCCCCCCCCGGACATTTCCCCCCCCCTTTTATATATTGTTTTTTTATAAATTATTTA
>JAQIXG010001157.1:0-24038 GCA_034700105.1 Oconnorella tubifera | reverse complement strand
TAACTTAAAACTGACATACCGAATCGTCATGAGACTCAGATGTACCATTTTCTGCAAGAAAATTTTGAAAATATTTCACATTTCTGCAAAAAACTATGCTCCTGCATGATTGACATAATAAATACTAATATAATAATATAATAAAAACATATTTATTTATCAGCAGAGTGCTATGTATTTTAACACAGTAAAGTTATTAAATACTATGTAAACTGTCCAAGCATAAAATAGGTAAAGCGAAACCTGTTGCTTTGCTTTCAAAAACAAATGACGTTGATACAATTTTCTATTTATATCAGAATATAAATTCTAAAACATGCATTTTGTTATTACAATATTACTCTCAGATGCATCTGCTTAGGAAGTGAAATTACTTAACAAAGTGAAAATTAATTTAACGACTAATAATTTCAAAAAAGCCTTAATAAAAAATCAAAAATAAATCTGATATATATATACTGCTAAATACAATTTAAAACACCAAATACCATCCATATTTCTTAAGATTTCTTAATTTCTTAATAAGTACAAAATTCAGAGCAATAACTACAAAGTTATAATTCACAGTTCATACAAAATCTGCATTTGGTACAATTATTCAATATCAAATCCTTACCAAGAGAATTCTCACACTTGATGACACACGATAAACTGCTACTGAGCACTGTTCCCTTCGACTGAAAATAATCGTCAGACTTTCTGTCAACAACAAGAAGCGTGGTCTCATTCGGCTTAGATTTGATTTTCTCCACAACCTCCTTGTGCTTGTTACCCTCCACGCTAACTCCATTTACTTCTATTATACGGTCGCCACTTTTAAGGCCCGCTTTATCAGCGGGGGAATCTGGATCAACCATGCCGATAAACTGGCCGGTTCGTCCTTTTTCTGCCTGCATGTTGAATCCAAAGCCACCACCATCGGGCGAAGCTCGCACGTGGCAGAGTCGCAGATTGTAATCTTCGGACGATTCATCATCATTTCCATTGACAGACATAACAGCAGCGGTTGCAACTAGAAATTACATAAAAAGCAATAAAATGTATAAATTCGATGAGATGTCATACTGATGGAAACAACTAAGAACTTTTAGTAATTCAAAATATTAAACAAAATGAGAAGTTATCTAAGAGGCTGCAATATGGTACTTTGCCTTATAAAAATGGCACTGTGATACTACATTGTTTTGTCCATCTTAATGTATCAGTAAAGTTACTACCTTCATTAAATGAACATTTATAAAGAGAAACAATCAAGTTACTTTATTACAGGAAATATATTTGATTCATATCAGGAATGTATAAGAAATAGCTTACATTTCATAAGATTCCAATTGTTTACTAAATATCTCTAAAAAGATCAGATACAATAGCTGCTATATAACCTAGGCATAATATATGATAACTTGATTCCAGAGATAATTTAATGCAATCTAATTATATCTACAGAAGTAATATATAATTAGAGATATAACTACCTGTATGTGGATTGTTGACTGGACATTCAATGCAAGTTAGATTTTTAACGCTATTGGTTAGACTGGATAAGGCAATTCCCTTTTCTTTAAAGTATTCCTCACCTTCTGGATCAACAAGGAGCATTGTGACCTAGATAATCATTTAGATAATCAGTATATTCATTATTTTATATCAATTGCATCCAAGGAAGTTCATGATGATCACATTTATCATTTCAAAAGCTATACTAAATATATTTATTTAAGAATATACTAAATGTATTTATTTCAGTATAGTATATATTTATTTTATAATTTATGTATTCCATCCATTTAATAATTTCATTCATTCTTATTTATTTAATTCTTTTAATAATTCAATTCATTTTTGATAAGCCTAAATATTACAATTTGACATTAGATTTCATTTGTTTACAGGTAATTGTTCAATGATTTGAAATCTAATAAAAATAGATTTCAAAAAACTTGCATTAATACCTGTGTAGGATCAGCTTTTATCCTCTTCACAACTTCTTGATGCGTCTCTGATAAAACTACCGCTCCATTGACTTCTATTATTCTGTCGCCCTCTCTGAGCCCTGCAGCCTCTGCGGGTGAGTTCTCGTCAACCTTTCCGATGAATTGAGCAGATTTGCCTTTCTCAGCATGCAGGTTGAATCCATAGCCAGGAAAGTCTGACCAGATCCTCATGAGGCAAAGTCGAGGCTTGTGTTTTAATTCTAATTTCATAAAAAGTTTTATAAAAAAAACTTTGTTAAGAAGCCATATATATAGCATATGGGCTCTACATACTTAAAATTTAACGATTTAGATTCTTTACAATTTTATTACAAGCCTTTACTTTATTGATTCAGACTGCTTTGATTTGCATTTGAATTGCAATGCAAATCAGAACATTAATACATATTTCACTATCTAAAAGAATGTTACTATGTTAAAATAAGTAGCTGTAAGAGAGACAAAGTTAGATTTTTATAAATGTCTCAGAATCAAACACTAAAATACAATCCAATTTCAAATTTCTTTGTGGTAAAGAGTAATAACCCTCCTTATTGTATAATCCACATTTGAAAGCATCCATTGTGTCATTAAGATTTTTTATCTAAAATGCATGTTCTAACAAAAATCTTGTTATCTCAATGTCATTATATCAGTGTAGAAAAATACTCCTCAACAATCTTAAGTAATAATAACCGACACATGAAGAACATAATTATAAACAGTCTATGAACGCTATGCGGATACATTGTTTTAGTATGCTACATGGGCAATAAAACATTATGAATATTAAATATAATTATAATAAAAGAAAGTATACGAGAACATTAGTAAATGATCGGAAAATTCTTTTGATTTAATATTTGCATAATGTTTTATTATGCATTAGTCTGCAATATTCATCAAATCAATGTTTCTCCAGAAGAGCACTGAAAGAGCAATAATTACAATATAAACTGGTCGCATTTAAGCATTTCAACAAAATATTAAATACAATTTGATATTTTCTTTAATAAAACACAGTTAGTACCATTTCTGTAATTTCTGTAATCTCATACAAAAATTAAACCTAAAACAGGCTAAAAATTGATTAATAAAAATACTTAAAAAATAGTATAGACAGTAGTGAAACAAGTATAAAATATGTTTAACAGAAGTTAAAAAATTACTTGGGAAACTGTCCCAAAAGTTTCCAGCACTGCTGCCGCATTCTCCAGCTGCGCAGCCAAATCAAAGCGTTCCTCGAGGAAAGGGGTCAGCTTCTTTTGTTTATTTTTTAATTTTTAAAGAGATCCTTAGAAGATAGAGTTAAAGAAGAATCTTTAATTAAAAAGCACATTAATATGGATTCACAAGTTGCATCACCATGAGCCATAAAACGATACAAGAGTTGCGAAGCTATTAGATTTACCGAATTAATTACTATTTAACAATTCATTAACCGAGGTTGTGAAACTTGGTAGTAAGCCTATCTAATAAAATCCTCAGTTGTTAATGCTAACACACTGACGGCCTTTAGCGCGACTGATTTTATTATCTCTACTACGCAAGTGACGCCCAGTTATAAAACCGTGACGCGCGCATAGAATTATTTGTAGTTTTGTTTACATTTATTAAATTAATGGACTTTGTTGTATGTTTGTTTCTGAACATTTTATTTTCAGCAAGAATTAGACAACTATAACAGTTCAATAAATGACTTGGATCGAGAAAAAAGCATGAAATAACAAATTTGGAATGTCTAGATGAAATAATTACACTAAAAATAGCCACTAAAATTATAAATGATTGAAGTCAGATCGAAATTACTATCAAATAATAAACTACAATGTTTATAGATAGGATAAAAACAGAATAAAAACAATTTAAAAGTAGTTTCAACAAATATTGCAAATAAAAATTCGGTTGATATTATTATATATTTGGCGACATTTTAATGATGTCAATTCAAAGAATCGCCACTTAAAAATTGGAGAAATTACATCGACTGGACATTGTGGACAACTTAACAATTAATCAAACCAAATGCTGAGATTACGAAATTTATGCTTTTAATTTATATTAAGAAATATTTAATGAACTGTGAGGTTGAGATTTTATAAGTATTCAAAAAGGCAAGCATAATCAATTAAATTTAATAAAAGATCACACTTCAATGTTTGTTCATCTGGCAGACATCGAGAAGAAGTGTCATTCAACAGAAGTATAAAATTATAAAAACTATTATAGTCTTGCAACTAAAACATGCAAACTAAGCCGAGTTCATAACGAAGTTGAAGAACTAATATCTTCAAAAAGGATAGTATACTATACAGAAAAAGCATCACTTAGCATTCAGAATTTTTAAAACTTGTTAATGAATGAAATTATTGTCAAGATTAATTTCAGTCTCTAAATTAACATACAATTTAAATATTTCAGTTTTCATAAAGGGTGTCGATATCAAAGATGCCACATGTATATGATGCATTGTAATTGCCAAAACACAGAGAATATCTGTCTTTTAATACAACGGCCTAACAAGTTCAATATTCAAACTACTTGAAATAATGATCGAGAAAATAATTATAATTATTGTTTAAGCAGCCTGATAAAAGCACGAGACACGAGATTCAATTAATGATAGCCTACAATTAATACATCTATACATTATACATTAACACAATTAATAGATACAATGTCTAATTGTGAAACACTCGCTCTAACTTCAAATTAACAGTATAAACAGGCCAGTTAACCATCAAAGCACGTCAAATAGGCAAAGGGTGAAAAGGGATGAATCTTATTTGCAAATAAAAAACATAGGAAAGAGTGGAAAAGAGTGAAGTCTATTAAATTTTACAACATTTTTAAATGCAATTATAAACGACTACTTGCATCAATGTTCTCTAGATTTTTTCTGATTCACAGTCTTATATTATGCGCTGAACTATTTTAATGTTCCAACTGCACTATCTCAGCGTTTGCTACTTCATTAACATTTAACATCACAATGAACACCTTTGGGTAAAGCAATCATTAAATAATATTATTATATAATCATGTCTAATATTATTAGAAATCAAAGAATTTAATCACATATGCACAGTGTAAATAAAGGCCCATGCATGCTCATCTCTAGAAACTGCCAAATCTAATAATGTCAACAGTAGGCCCAACAAATATTCCATAAGCGATCAGCTCAATATTTTAGTATGCAAGTCAAACAATTGAATACACTAAAATATCTATCAAGAGACACTACCAACAGTACCATTTGCTATTTGTAATGTATGATGACAGAATAAATTTATATTCAGATTAAGCTCAAGTGCCCCTATTGATAAATATAATCTTATGGCCTATGAACAGTCAATAGCATAAGTACTTATAACTGTGATTGTCAAATGGGCAAAAAGACAATAATATTATTAGAGACTTTGCTTGCACAATATCAATTATTGTAGCATTATGCAAAGTTTTACAATCATGATGAATTTCATTTTCGCTCAGTTATTAGTTTTACAAAATTTTACAAAAGAGCAGTAAGAATAATTATGCAAAACATATTAATTAAAACAATGTAAAATTTAACTGATATAATTAAAAATTGTAAATATTACATGTCAATATTACTTGTCTATATTACATTTTATAGCAATTAGGCCTTCAAGCATTAAAAAGTTTTATTTTAAAAACATGAAAAGAATACATATATAATTTCCTAATTTTTATTGCAAATTACTACAGTAATCACTTAAATCATTTTCACAAACGTGTTACTATTTTAAACTATCATAAACAAATTAGTTTTTATACATACAATTTGACAATTGTCTAAATATTATTTGTTTAAATAAAAAATCCTGGAACGAATTGACAAATAAGACTTATATTAGGCCTATTAGTTAACAACTAAAGTTAAAATCGAATTGAGAATGTAACATCTAACCTTCACCATTCTCATCCGGTTTGTCTTTAGGAGTCTCCATCGTCACAATATTGTCCATATCACCTCGCACAACAATCTTCCTCTCTCGGTAATATTCATCCGTCTCAGCATCAACAACAAGAAACTTGGTCTCATCGGCAACTGCCTTGATACGCTGCACAACTTGCTGATGATTCTCATTGCCAATATTTGTCCCGTTTACTTCTATAATCCTGTCGCCCTCGCGTAATCCTGCAAGCGCGGCCGGCGAATCCTTGTCCACCTTTCCGATGAACTGGCCAGCTTTTCCTTTCTCCGCGTGAAGGTTAAACCCGTACCCCTCGAAGTTTGGAAGCTTGCGAATGTGACAGAGACGGGGTTTGGGGGCGTCTTCCGGTATGCTACCCATCTTAGAAGAATTTCAAGTTAGACGGTAAAATGATACTGAAAAACGAATTTAAAAGAATTAATTATTACAAGTATTAATTTAGAAGTATTATTTAGAAGTATTGATTAAAAGTATCGATTAAAAAACTGTGATGAGAAATTACTATCAAGATAAAAAGGCATTTAGTTAAGTCCATCAGTAATAAGAAAAAGATTTAAGAGGCATTAATGCAGAAATTATTTTTTGCTTTTTACTTATAAATAACCGATCGATTCCACAGATTAAACGATCTGTGGAATCACTATTATTTAGTGTCCAAGTTTGAGCTCTGAGTAAAAAAGGATAGTTTTTTACAGACAAGTACAATATCCTTATTATATAGGCCTATAACATGTAGCAATTATGCTTACAAAGTGATTTTAATCTCTTTATAAAAAAATCTGGACTTTGAAAACAGGATTCTCCAACCGTTCCCCAAGATTTGCATTTTATCAATCAGCATCATTTTATAAGAATTACATATAATATACAATGTACGGAAAGTTAAAAGTTTGAACATGCGTGGCAAATAAAAATGTTGACACACGCTCAAACATTTAAAAAAACCAAACCCTTTTCATTATTATTGAACGATTGTATATGTTAATTAATTACAATGTAAGAATTTTATAAGAAAATATTTCAGAAATATATAAAATAAAATTATGGATGAATAAATTAGGTAAATATATCAAACTACACGTCGTAGTATATGTTACTACATTTTGAGATTTTCATAAGCTGATGAAAATCTCAAAAGGTTTCAATATACAAAATTTTCAGTTGTTATATTGGCTTAGCAGCTCGTTTATACAAATTAAATCACGATTGCAATAATTTTACATGCTGACAAAATAAAGCTCGTCATGCTTATATGTTACATGCTCTCATTGAAATTATATAAAAGTCGTCAATATAGGCCTACATACATAAGTAAACTATTTTTGCAGACTTTACGTTAAGCCTAATATATAACGTATTACTTTGCAAGAATTGTAATATCTTGCAACATTTAATCTGTAAACTATATAATAATACACAGTATATGCCTTGGCGTTGTCGATCCGTTTACTACAGATGATTAGCAAGCAAACCTTTTAGCCAAGTCATCGAACATTGAACAGTGAACACCTTCTAAGTGATTGCTAGCCGTGTGGCGGATCTATGAAGAAATCAAGGGGTGTAATAACAAAATCTGATTTTTAAATCATTTTCAAGATAAATTTTTCAGTTACATCGTTACGTCCATCTTTACAGCTGCCTCACAACATCTTATGTAGTCTTACAGTAAGTGACGTAATGGATATTTTCCCTCTTCAGTTTTTTGATAGGGAGAGAGGGAGTTGGCGAAGCCTTTTAAATAAATTTATATAGTAAAAAACAGTTCATAATTTTTCAATATTTTAAGAGACCCCTCTCACTCTTTCTCATTAGTCCTTTACGGCTGCTACTCAATTACAACTCTATGATATTTATCGTATACACTTAATTAGCCTACCGTGTAGGTCTACAGTAACTCTTCTCGTATAAGACTTGTCAAGTGGCCTGACAAATAGGTAACGTGGATCATTATAGCTGACTCACAGTCGACCTGTGCTCTAGATTAACTGATATCAACGACCTTCATTATAATCTACTGCAAGTAAACCTATCCAAACTGATAAGCCGGATTAAATAATAGCATGTTATAATATTATGACTACGCTTTGAAATGTAACGTATACGATTATTTCAAACCGCGTGTCAACTCGTAATTTTTAATCTGTACTCATAATTATTAATCTCGTAGGCCTAATCGTACTGTAACACAAAACTTAATTCTAGACTTATTAGTTTTGTAAACTAAATACTATTCAAATTTAATCTGAATGTTGTTATACCTTTTAAAATTCAGCTTCTTTTTAATATATATAGAATGAAATTTAACAGTTTTTGTCACATTAATTACAAGAAATAATACAACAATATGTTTTGTTCCATTTCACCAGGCAGCTAAAATATAATCCGAATTCATTTGACCATGCGACCTATCCTTTGAAATCTAGGTGCGAAATAGAAATATTTCTAAAATAATTCTTTAAAAAGGCTTTCAATAATGCACTCTGCAGTATAAAATAATTTTCATTTTCGAACTAACTAGGCAGTGGCATAGGCAGGGGGGGGGGAGGGTTGTGGGGGTAAACACCCCCCCATCGGAGGTCTTATGAATTTTGTGTCATGTTAAAGATTATTTTCAGTATAGTGCTGAACCCCCGGCCCCCATTGCGACGATGTGGTGTATTTATTTGCGTTGGACACATGAATTCAGAGACCAAACCATGCAATTCTAGACCATGATTGAGTGATAACCTAGAAAAATGTCATTGCTCGTAATTTTTTTGAAGAAACCCTCCTCCGATGAAAAAATAATTATGAGTCATTATAAGACTTTGTCAATGAATATGAACTGAAAAGTTCACAGAATGAATTTATCCTGTAATTTAGCAGCCTTGTTATTGAAACAAATAAGCTTTCGTAAAAATCTCTTCTTCATAAACCACACTTTAATAAATATTATTACATATTAATGTTATATATTATTACATTTATAAGTTATTATAAAGTTTGTTTTGATGTGAGTTGTGAGTTGAGCGTTCACTCATCACTACATTTCATAGGCCTACTTTAGTAATATTACCGGTAATTACAATAACAAACTTCACTATAGGCTCGGTCTTTTAATTGAGAAATAGATTACGAAATTAAATCGTTACTGATAATTTCTGTGGTTTATTGTATTTATTTGTATTAACTAATGGCATTCATTATTTAAAATACAATTTGTTCGATGATCGGTGGGAGGGGATGTTTAGTGGATATCCTATTTTTAATTTTTAAATACCTCTAGTTATCTTTATATTTCGGATTGACAAAACATTATAAAAAGCATTAGCATTCCCTTGCTGGAGAGATTAAGTCCATTGATCTAATTGAGGAATGGACAAATGAGCGAAGAGCGTGATGAACATACTTTTATAAATGGTTTTATGAAATTTAATTTTGCTAATATAACATTCCCCTCGAGAAACCGATCTAAATAAATTGGAATTAATTAACAAACAAAAATGAATACCTTCACAATAAATAACTATTTATTATTAAACAAAACTACAGTCATTTATATCTATCTCTTTACTGAATTAAGCAACGAGTGAGATCTATTCCCGCCGAAGAATCTTTCGAATCATTGCTCATTTCTCTCTTATTTCCATATTCTTTCCGTCGGGACCCCTTTCCATCCCCCATAAACACCCCAGACCTTCCCGCCCCACCTCCTCCTAGATTCAGTGGATGATTCTGCCTCGTCTGTATAGTCAGTAAGTCCGTGCGTATGCTCGGTCGTCGCGCGTTTGTCGTCACAGCTCCGTAAGCGTCGCTTAAACGTCGCCGCAGCGACATCAGTCTCCAGCTTCCTCCAGCCCTAGAAGGACTCAGCGATCTGCTGCTTTCTTGTCCGCCGGCTGATTCCTCCCCTACACCATTTTTTCCTCCGCCGCCCAGGATAGAAATGATTCTCTTCGTGCTTCCTCTAGATGGACTTTGTGATCGACAGGAGGCACCACCTACGTAAGATGACGTCTGGACTTTGCGATGATGAGACGGAGTCATTTCGCAAGGAAGTTTAGCGAGATTGAAGAGAGTAAGAAATATTTCTTCTACGTTGATGTTGCTTTTGGCGGATACTTCAAGGCCAGTGCAATATGGAATAGAGGGATCGTTTGTAAATAAGCGTAGTTCAGAGGTGTCAACTACTCGATCTGCTACACAATCAACCTGAAAATAGAAGAACAAATAAGATTTACTAATATGTAATTAATTTTAAAATATCTGATATTTAATATTGAATTGAACAGTGCACCTTAATGAGACAGAATGGTTAACATAATAGAGGATAATCAGTAATAAATTTATAAAGTATCAAGATTTAAATAAAATTTTATTTAAATCTAAGAGGATATTAATCAAATTTTCCCAGCAAACTTATTTAGAACCTAAACAAGCTTTAGAACCTCTTATTTCAAAACCACGGTAAACAATAGATAAGAATTGAAGAAGTGTATCACAATCATATTTCATGTATATATTTGCTTATAATGTATTATTATTTTGTATATAACCGCGTAATAATTGATAAATGACCTAAATATGTCATATGATTTCAGATTTCCATCAGAATCTAAATACTAGGTGGCATAACATTTTAATTTCTAAACAGTTATTGTATCATTTATATAAAAACGCCACTTTGCAAAACATTGAACTACTTTGCAATAATGCAAAGTATAGTTCACATAAAACAATTAAATGATCATGCTCTGATTTAGGGTTATACCTAATATCCTTACCTTATCATACCAGGAAACTGAATTTTTGTACACCTTATCTTATCTTTATTTTATTTCTATATAATATATACTTGTTTTTACATTTTATAGCAACTAAAAGATTTGATTTACTTCATTACAGTTTTCTTGAGTTTTAAATTTTGTTTTCACGCATATAATTAATCTTTTGCCCTTTCTATTACCTTATTTCCGACAATGACCATTGGAATACAGAGTTTATTATGTTTAGAGCGATGACCTCCGACCCCAACGTGACCCCGAGACCCATGGCACCCAGTGTTTGGAGGGGTCAACTGGCCCCCAAGTTTGGCTTGAATGATTTGTCCCTGAAGACGTTTGGCTTCGTCAAAACTTTCTCGACTTTCAATTGAATACACGATGACGAATATATCACCTGAGACATTTTCAAATATGATATTGCGATGACAACTAATAGGTACAAAACGCGTCAATTTATAGTAAGAAATAATATTATTTATTATATATTTATCAAACGATTGCACTAATTATATATACAGGACATATATTTAATACACAATATGTAAATTATATATGGCATACTGTATAGAATGACAAAATATTTTCCTATTGACTTTAGAAATGAATAGGCAGGCCTAACAGTCTATTTTATATTTAAGTTCAACAATCTGAATCGCTGAAATTTTAAAAGAAAAGTTACGTCTTGGAAAACTGATTTCACTCGTTTATCTCAGCAGAAAATACCAATATTACGCATCCTACCTAAAGCGCTCAAATTTCAACTATCATTTCGATCAATCAATTAATCAATCAATCGATTGATTTAATCAATCACTTAACGCTTTTTCAGCTGACATTTGATCGATAGACCTACATTGCGTTTTATCGTTTCAGGTTTGGAAATTACGTATTTAACTTTTAACACATCTGAAAACTAGTCTTCGTTAAGGAAAAATAGTTTTCTGTATACATATATTACGATTTTTCAAAAAATGATGTGCGTTGCAGTACCATTATAAATTCAAGAAGCATAGTCATTGAAAGTAAAAAGGCTAATGAAAGTAAAATTATAGTTTTAAAAGTAAACTCATTGTTGTTAATTACAGTTATAATACAATGAGTTCACAAGTGCAATGAATATAATATCCAATCAGTGTTCGATGATAAGCTTCTTTTACTTTTTCTAAATAAAAAAATTAAAGTAGTATTGTTACTAAAAAATTATAAAGTGTTTCGAAATTCATTATTTTTGATTCTATGCGATGCCCTTTGATTGTATGCGCTGCTCATTAAATGCAATGTTTTGTTTAATGAAACTCAACCAATACCCAACCTCAATTATAAAAGTAAAGCTACTTAATAATATCTAGTTTCTCCGCGATTTCATAATCGGATATTGCATTAAAATTGAATCCTGTACAGAATAACTGTCACGTTACACTGATGTATCTGTAAAGAAATTGCTATAAATAACACCCTGGCTCTTGATATCCTATCAATAATTATTGTATCCTAATTTTTCTGTGAACATTAAACACTCAGTTATTTAACCTAAATTCACTTTACTGGCTTCATTTCTTAATTATCTCTTTGTAAACAATCATCCAGACGTCGTGAGTTTTCTTACAATTTTTTCAGTCAAAATCGCATAGTGTCTCGAGGGCTCCAAAACACAAAACTGAAAAACTTCAATCGAATAACTTGCATTGTAGAAAACGTCGTTCGAATCAGATGCTATTAGCTCATTCGATGCGACTGTCAGAGTCTGCTCGGGGCTTTTTGGTCAAATGTAATCGTCTGTGACAGGCGACTAAGATAGAACAGAGGTTTCAAGGGTCGGACAATGGGGACAAAAATTGAGCGAATATTTCTACCGCATACCGCATGAAGAGAGTTTAAACCTAGAATGAAGACAGCCAAAGTTTATTGATATTAACGACATTCTTTTAAACTATATTTGTAAATATTTACCTTAACTTAATATAAAGTAGGTCTGCGTTCTATGATGTATTTAACCCAGCAAAATTCGTAGATTTGGTTTTTATAAATGTTATTATGCAATTTATATTTGATTATTTGTTAGGGCTTCGAGTCAACTCGCCTGCTGGGTAACTCGCCTACTGTTACATATATATAAAAAACTTTCCAATTCAGTGGAGGGGGGGGGGGCTTGTAAATTCCGTCTCCCTTGGCTCTCCTTCAAAATAATGTTCATGATAACTGATAGTTCTAGAAATTACTAATATTTTGTACTGATTACATGAATTAATCACATTTTTAATAATCGAGGTTGGAAGTTATAATGCTATAGATTATTTCAACTGCTCAATAAACTAATTTGTGATGTAGACAATTATAATTTGATTAATGGTCATGTGTACCAAATAGTCTGTATCAAAATACATACTAAAAATTGACGCAAAGCGTGTGATTTCGCTGTAACTTTGATTCGAATGAATTCTAATGAAATCTTCCACGATGCGTAATGAAGACATGCTAAGCCTAGCACGGTATTCAGGGTTCTATCTAATCATCAAATCTATTCAATACGATAGCACGACGACCAGTACAAAAGATTAAACCTCGTCTCTACCCGCCTTGAACTCAACTCTAAAAAACTGTGATAACCAGTACGTGACATAGATTTCACAAAGTTTCTCTCTCATAGTACGAAAAGAATCGCTGTGAAATATCAGCAGGTTTCGTCTTCGTAGAAGAATTTAATTGAAAATACTTCAAGGGATCGCTGCATGAGTACAGGTCACCAGGATACGGCCTAATTACATTGTGAGAATATTGAATGGAAATCTTATTAAACTTTAAATCAGGACTGAATTGAAAGAATTTTTTTAAAGGTTTAGCTATTTCGATCAATGAAATGTAATGATTGCATTTAATGACTGCGATTATTAGATTTTGTTTTAATTTCTGATTTTAGTCATAATTTAACAGATTGTTCAAATGCCATATAAAATGTTAGATATTATAAGTCTGCTTTAAAAATTACGTTACAAAAGCGATGAAGAAAAAACTTTAGATATATTTAAAAATCACTATCCCTATCATTATATATGTATTAGAGTTGTGAATGTTGTACAACATTACTGAAAATATCTATATATAGAAATTAACTAATATGCTAGTTATCATCAAAGCTTATAATATTACACTTATACAGCATTAGTATAAAACCAAAGCTAGAGGTATTTGATTTTTGAAAAAGGATTTCCTCCAAAAAATTAAATGAAGACTTTTTAGGTTGGAACACAAGTTTTGGTATCCGTCATTGTTTTAACTAAATTATCACAAAATATATTTTGCCACCAATGGTCGGGAATTTAGCCAACCACAACCCCCCCTCCCCCCCCCCATCAGCTACGCCACTAACAACACTGATATTTTCTCTACTATCTACAGTTCAACACAAATTGAAATATAGATTTCTTTTTGCATAATATACATTTCTCTAGACATTGCATAACTGGACTAATGATAAACCAGGCCGCCTATACATCATCTTCATTAGTGGTGTCCTGTCAATTGAAGATAAACATCACATAATCGATACTTTTTCTTAAATATATACGTCATCATTTGCGTCACTATCGATCATTGAATCGCTTTCGCGATGACGTGAACACTACAAAGATAATGTCACTAAACGTCTTCACGTCTAAAACATCCATTCAAGCCCTCTATTGCGCAATAATATTCACATGCATTTTAATATTTCAAAACATAACTTACTGACAATGATCAGTAAGTTATGTTTTAGGAAAGATTTACTTGTCAGTAAATTCACTCGAATAAAAAAATACTCAATGCGAATATATTTGGGCTAACGTAAAGATTAGAAGCCAATATATTAGGGAACAAAATTATGAATTGGTTACAGAAAGTTTTCATGTTGGGAAATTACCAAATACCTACCGAAAGAAGTAGTTTCTGTATATTGATTTCGAGAGGGCACTAAAACAATGTGATAAATATGGGATACTGCTTTTCTATACTTCTACAGTTTCGATAGAACTGCTTGCAGAAGCTGTATGCATACTGTACATAATTATTAGAACCTGATATGATTATTTCAATTATCATGCGTTCACTAATTACTATATACTGTATAATATAGTAAAACGCCTACATTGCTTCTCTTTGTTTGAACATAGAGTACTTACATATTTAATTTGAGTTTGTTAAGACTTATATGCACCTGTTATTGACAGTGTGTATTTCTAATTGTATGCGTATGTGAATGTATTTATAAATTCTTATTATAGGGTCATTCGTTTTATAATTGCTATGGAAAATCTATGAGTTTTTAAGGCTTTTCATCTAAAATAAATAGTAAAATATAAATACAATGTATTTAAACAGGAATGATGGTTGTTGATCCAGTTATCTCTCAAAATATCTTCAAGCCAAAAAAACATTTTACATATACATAATACATTATGATTTATAAAATTTGCTTTAAATTACCAGTAGAATGGTTAATAGCCTCTGTAGACCACTCAATAAAAAACATAATTTATATCAAACTGTTTACAGTATATATCAGACTCTTCTCAGCGGGGGATGGAAAGATGGAAAAATTGGGTGACTGGTTTTCTTGTGATAGGTATTATGCCTTAATGATTGTTTCCGGTCTTATTCAATGATAATGATAAAATAAAACTTACACAAATCATTTCAATAAAATGATGCAATCAACTAAAAATAAAAAATAATTGTTAACTATTTTTGCTGAATGATTCTTCGTTTTGGTCTGACTTCCAGCAATTAGATTTTAGACTTAAAAATAAAATTATAAGCTGCTGTCTATACTGACTCTACAGCCTTGATCTTGCATCTAATGAATCAATAATTCATTGCAGTCATTGTCTAATTCATTTTGCATTGTTCACGCATTTCAATTTCTAAATTTTCATTTTATTTATATATTTGAGTAATATCCTGGCAAAACCTGGATATTAGTCAAATATAATTCAGAAAACCTACTAAGTCTTACTGGGCAGAGTTCGACCGTTAATTGATTAATTAAGATTAAGAATGAAGCTATTTAATATTACGTTGCCATGCATAATACTCTAAAAGAATAGAAACCAAGACACAGTTTGTGACTTTACCAGTGAGCAAAGAAAGTCGCTTCATGGCCGGAAATGGATCGTTTCCAGACGTGTCTAGTATGTCTAGACGATAAGCCTCACCACGGATACGATAAACCTGAAAACAATAAATATTCATTAGATCTTTAAATTTACACCAGTGAGAAAGTTGAATTTAAATGAAAAGTTACATCAAAATTAACGCAACCATGAATTTAAAGTTTTTAATATAGTATACATACAAAACACATAGGATGTACTTTTACTCAAAATATATTCTGTAAGCTTTATCTAGATTGAGAACAGCATTAGAGAGTATACTAGGAAGTTTAAGTGAATCGTGATATTTTTATACTCTCAATGTGGTTTTTAAAGTGGTGATTACAGATGAGTCAAATGAGTAGTAATGATTTTTTATGTAAACTTCAGTTTTTAAAGATTTTTATTTAAAGATCTCTTTTCTTTTTCATTTAGCTAAATATTGATACAGATTTAGCACTAGGCATGCATGCATCCTAAATACACGAAAATCCTCTGACAAAAATTCCGGGTAACCCCCCCCCCAAAACAAAGTATAAATTTCCATATTTATTTAAATCTTTAGAACTGTAAATCTATTTACTTCAGATTTTTCAACGTCATCAACATTAAAAATAATTATTAGAGCATCTGTGTCCTCTCTTTCTTCTTTATTTTATCATCTAGAAATCTATCGACCCTAATCTGGATTCTGAATGAGAGCGGGCACTTATTATTACTTCTGTGACAGTAATAATTGAAAGTGACAATTCCTTTGACAAGATTAAATTTTACTCGCCACAAAATCGTGACAATTGGACTTGGTTGCACGTGCATTGGTGCAGTATAATAATACACTAGTTTTCGCTGCACAATGCACTCAATGATACTCAATGCACGTAATATTTTAACGTCCGAATGAATAATCAAGTCAAATAAGTCGAGAATACAGTCTTTATGAGGTTTTTCAGTTTACTTAATGGGTGCTTAAGAGAAGGAAGAATGATTTTTCAAATAAATGATACAAAGTGAAGAAATCTTTTCAATTTCAAAATCACGAAGTTAACAAAAAAATCAAAAAATGTCAAATTTGTAATTTAACAAGATTTTTAGTCATTGCGATGCAATTACGGTGTATTTGTATAAAACTTAAATTCAATTTGGTAAAATTCAATTTTATTTATATTTTAAACAAATAAAATTGAATGGCGAACAATTTTCAACTTTTATTTGTATATATTTTCAAATATTGCTATCTAATAATAATAATAATAATAATAATAATAATAATAATAATAATAATAATGATAATAATAACATATAACAATTGTGATATTAGTTTACCATTTGGTCTCTTGAAATCGAAACTGATTCAGCTATCTAAATCAGATTTAGTTTAATTTATAGTTAATTTATAGTTTTTGTAAAAATATGCGTGCTACGCACAGTTAATTGAGTATTTAGATTTTTGCATTCTATGACTAGATTAGTATATTATATAGCCATATGTTTAATAACATTCTGATCACGAAACGAATTAAGACCAGAGAGAAAGTTACCGAGTGCAAACAGTAAAGTCAACGTGTTTCTTAATGAAAGTGATATAATGAAGATATTTCAAAGTTCATCGTATAACCATATTGTAACCAATTTTAATTTAAACTGAACTATCAAATTAAATTTCACTTTAAAATATTTAATTATAATCATTCAAAAATGAGCTTGCAATATACATTAAAAATGAGTGCTAAAAATAAGTGCAAAAGTTAAAAATAACATTTCAATTTGTATAACAATAGCATTATACAGAAATTAATATAATAATAGCATAATATTAAATTGTTTTGGAAAATCTCGTAACAGAGATTTGTCGAAGCTAGTTGTCGAAGTGATAGAGCGTCGCAGTACTCGAAAACGACATGTCTCAGATTATAGATTGTGATGCGCAATAGATAGTTTGTTGTACCGTTAAAAGCACGGTACTTATTTTCGGAATCTATTATAAAATGTCGTATGAAGGATCGTTTACAGACGATAATACAAGATTAAACGTTAAAACTTAAAAACTTTTAGACGTTAGATTTAAATTGATTTATTTTCAACTCATGCAGTTATTACATTATTAATAATATATTGAAATTATATAAATTATCAAGCTGACGAATCTCTATTCTGAAAGTATGCATTGCCATGTTATTGCTTGAACTACGCGTCAAAGGATACATAGCTATAATAATTATTTTTCTTTTATTAGTGTAAGTTATTACTAACATGGTCCATGCACTGCTCGCAATAACCAGATAGCAATAATTATAAAAGTCTCGATGCATTCTATATTCTGTAGCGCTGCCATAAAGAAGAAACTGATACTGAAGCAGTGCAGAATTATCAATACGACTCAGTACAAACCAGAGATACAATCTGGCAATATTCGCATATAAATCGACTGGATTCGTACAATTTCAATATAGACGGTAGTCAGAATTGCAATTACATAGGAGGTGTTGGACGCATCTGGCAATAGTCTCATCCTAGTGTGACTATTACTCTAGAAATCGACATTATAGAGAATATCTAGAGGATTGCGATTGAGTTGCTCGAGCTATGTTGTACGGTTGAGGAAAAGTCATCATAATCTTCTCATTTATCCTAACTCAATATCTGCGTTTATTTTATGCAGACAACTAAGCGCAGTAATAATTCATGGAATAAAATCTTTACTGAATGATGAGTGAGAAGGAAAAAGTAAAAAATTAAAGGTTTTTCTTAGCATAATAAATCGTATATAGAAATAAAATCAAGATTGCTAATTAAAAAATTACATAAAAACTGATTGAGAAAATGACTTATTGTATTGTTGCAAGATAAATTATGGCCAAATTAGAGATAAAATTGTTTAAAAGTATTTTATATAAAATACAGTGATCTATAACGCTAAACAGTAATATTAATATACGTTTCGTACTAAAAGCTTTTTAATTTAGGTTTTCCTGATAATATTTTAAGGTTCGATAGATGCAAAATAATCAGAGTTAATTAAAAATCGATTTTTTCTGCTAGCAACGAATATTTCTAATAACTGTGAAGCAAAGATACTTTATATCAAGAATTCAGAAAAAACGAAACACGACAGAATACATAAATTTTAATTCGAAACACTATCTTTACGCTTGAATATCTTTTCGGTGAAAAATGATATTAACTTGTACGTTTGATAACACACAGTATACGAGAATAAATAAGATTCAATCGAACCCATATTTTGCAAGATTACAGCATGTTGCCAACTGTACTACTTTCACGAAATTGTAGCAAAGGGAAAAACACATGGAATTGCGGGAGGCGAGGATTACTTAAAACGTGTGGGGGTGGGTTGTTACCCCCACTAATACGATAGTTAAAATAATATATACTTACAAAACTCAAGTTAGATGAAACAATTATTGTTATCTCTAAAGGGATAGGAGAAAAAATTATACGGTTAATGTAAATTTTTCTGCGAATTTTGTATGGCTCCCTAAAAATTTATGTAGTAAAATTAATGACCTTAAAAGGTTCTGTAAGTAATTATCAGATAAAAAGTATAATAATCTAGGATCTGATCATTAAAAAATAATAGCATATATATGAAGCACCTCTCTACCAGCACTGCATAAGTCGGATTCGATATTGACATCCACTGTCATTTTATTTCTTTTGTCTCCGGTAATTTTTATTTTATCTTCAGGCACTTTATTATTACATTTATCTTGAAGAAATTTATCGGTATTTTTTATCGCTTGGCGTAAATTTTCGTTAAATTTACGCGTTATGAGTACAATTCTGACAGTTGTAGGAATCGTTGTAAAATTTGCTGGAAAGTTCAGTCAGTAATAGACTGCGTCTTGGCAGATTGAGATATAATTTTAGTGGAAGTTAATATTTTGAGCGCTTGCACTGAGCACAGCGCCCCTGGGCGTCGCGTGAGCATTGAGATTGCATTGGCGTGCCGCCCCGGGGAACACATTATATGGTTGAATTGAGACGACTATATAAAGAGATGAAATAATTAAGATGTAGTGCATCGAATGAAGCCAGTTGTGACTAATAGTCTTGTTGAGTAAATTGCAACTGAACACGAACTTCTCTGATCAATTTGCATTTACATTAGTAGAGTACATAATAGTATGTCTTCAAAACCGTAGCAATCGAAGTAAATACTGCAACAGCTGGTTACGACAGCTCAGCAACATTTAGTTTAAAGAACTTGTTCTTTATTTATTTGCACTGAAATAAATGTTCGTTCTCATTTAAGTGAAACTATTGTTGGTCAATGAACGAAATACTTAGAAATATATACTTTTATTAAATGTTAAATGTCAATAAAAAAAATGGAATATGTGAAAATTGAATTGCTTAATAGCAATCCAGTTTTGCGAAGATATTCACAGTAACTAAGTTACCATTACTCTCCAATGTCTCCTTCAGACTCTACGTTCTCGAAAGGTTAATCAATATCGGACGTTTCTTTGCAGCTACAAATTTTCTGACCATTTTTCAACTTCACTAAAAACAGCGAAGTGGCTCTCTCGTGAGATTTTGTTAAAGTTAGACAAATACAGCAATCAATTGAGAAATAGAGGTTCATTGTTGCTATTGCAAACCTGGTTCAACCCTGTTTTAAACATATGTGACAATGTTAACAGTCGTATAAACTTTAGACATATTTATTCTGATAATAAACTGTTCAATATCCGTATATATATAATTCTGTTCAATATCTCAATATATATTTAACTATTTAAATTCTTGAAAGGCCTATATCATTTCAAGTATGTGTAATTAGCCAAGTTTTCTCGACGTCACAAAATAATTGCTACTTGCAAGTTACATATAAATTAATTTGCTTACAGTATAAAAGTTGGAATAAAGGTATTTTTAATTACAGTAATCAACAAGCATAGTTTGCAATACAAATATTTGATCTATGATAGAAGTTGTTGTCTGTTTCATAGTTAAGAAGAGCAATTAGAGAAAAAAGGAACATTGAAATTTAGAAGTACCTTTAAAAATATCTTTGAGTTCTTCGTTTTAGCACCAATAAATATCCTTTTCTCTCAATCGATTGAAATAATTTATTTAACCAATGTGCTTAAGAGGCACTAAAAGATTGATAACGCATCAGTGTCTCAAAGAAACTTTTTTTTATCTCAGAAGCATTCCAATTTGCTCCGCTATAGCAAAATAAGTTCATTTTTTCACCGTTTTATACAGTTCACAAATTTACATTTAACTTAATGAAAACAATGCACATTTTTTGCCATTGAATGAAGCCATTGTGTTAAATGAAAAACTCTCCTGAGACATTTCTTGATAAAGGAAAGAAATTTCACTTTGAAATGTTTTTTATACGTAAGAAAACAACACCTTGGGGAAATAGATGAATAAGTTTGTTATAAATTTAAAGTCTTGAGTAATTAAATACATTTATTTTTATATCGCTTCATTTATACAATTTAAATATAAAAACAATTGTATATGTATTTCAATACTGATATTTTAAACTGATATTTGATATGATATTCGAAGCAAAATAACGCGCGTGTAAAACTGAATGATAGGATTACTGCAGATCGAGCTAAAATGTTGAGTTCCCACTTTATTTTTAATCGGTATTATAAATAGAATGCTTTAGATTTAATTTGATTCTATTCCCGAGAATTGAATTATTTAATCTCATCACTCGGGATACAAAACACAAGCGATGAGTTTTATTTTCAGATAATTCAAACCATAATAATCTTTCAGGCATTCGATGCAATTTAAATAAGATCAAATTTAAAAACGCATAAAATCTCAAGGTTCTAGTGGTTGCAAATTACAATTTGTTCAAATGTCATAGGTTTAATTGTAAAATAGAAATCAGTTTTAATAATACGTTTTAGCTAGATATTTTTTTTATTTCAGTTTAGTCAGGCGCGGATGCAGTTGGGAGCAGGATGGGGGAGTGGGGGGGGGGGGATGATAAACTTTTACTCGTCCCTGGTAACGTTTGTTCTAATTTATTAGTAAATTAATTATTAGTAAATTAATTGTCCCAAAAAAAATGAAATATATATAATTTACTTCAATATAGTTCATTATTTCATTATAAAACAAATTATTAAAAGGAACAATTATAAGAAAGGTCGGTTTATTGTATAAGTTTACTACTAATAACATTTGTTTTACCAAATAGAAAAACTCGGAATAAACTACCATAATAAATAAAATCTAATCTGCTGTCAAATTCTTAGCAAGATAAATAAAAATTATATTTTTTGTTATATCCTATAGATAGCTGTAAGGGTATATTTTTATATGCACTATGCGCAATGCTTTAAATATATTTAATTAATGCATGCATATAAATTAAAAATTTAGTCGCAAGTTTTAAAATTCTTTTACTGATCTGCAATAATTAACAAACAGGTTAAAAACCAAGCTAATTGTAAATAATCTCGTAGACTCATAATAAATTTATTTTAAATTAACAAACTATTTTGAGAAGAGCTTCTACTTACCTTGCGATGAAAATCTTCAATCGTCGGGGTATAATTATCTTCAAAGTTATTATGCAGAAAACGCGATACAATCGATGTTTTACCGACTCTGGCAGATCCCAGCAGTACCAGCCTGTAGCAATTCTGTGGAGGAATATCAGCTTCTTCCACGACCAGCATCGTGGTGGTTGCTTGTCTTCCCACGTTGACACTCTCATCGATAGACCCAGGCCCCGATGTGGCTCCTTGTTGAGTTGGGTATCCGTCATCCGAAGATCCAGAAAGTTGACTTTTAAAAGGATTGTCCCTGCTAGAGTACAATGGACGTCTGAACACAAATGAATTTTCATTTGCGCGATTACTTTCTCCCCTTGGAGACGCTGGGCCTTCAGCGGGGCTGCCTGATCGACCTTTACGAGAAGATTTACTGGTGATGCCGCATATTGTTCGTCCGCTGTGTCCTGATGGTGAATCATCCGCGTCGGATTGCGGGGTCCAGTTACCGCTGGACGGTTGAGGCTCTTCAGAGTATCCGCCATGGAAAGCCTCGATTACAGTAACAGCCGAACTAATTGGTTTACGAATTTTGAAAGACATTTTAAAAACTAGGATTTTCACGTTGTAGATTTAAGTTAGAGTCTTAAATCATGTTGTGGACTAGAAATCGATTTGATCAACGCGATTATAATCAGTGGCGAGCTGCTTTTATTACGCATTCCGTGTGTCAGAGATATTGACTTCATTGAGCTGTCACAGTAGACGATGTCGCATTACTGCGTATGCCTAGTCTCCATGCAATATAGGAAAGTGTGTATCAGCAATGCAGATTCGTAAGAAAAGTTTAGATGCAGAGGTTTAACGGTAATGTTAATTACGATTAGACCTCTAATCTAATTAGAGGTCTTGACATTAATTCAACACTAATATGCGAATTAATCTATTCTTGGATTTTTAAAGCTGATTTTTTGCAGATATTTTAAACTTTCAATAGAATTTAAAGATTAAATAATATCATTGGCCAAGATTTTAATAAACGCTTATTTTTGTCATCACAAATCTTCGTTGTAGATATAGCATTAATTATTATATTTTCTGATCTGTTACAAAACTATGTTACTAAATTATAAATTTTTATACCTGTCAATTATTATAAATAAATGAAATTGTCTATTGAACGAATATTTTACATTCAATAATTATTTCTGAAAACAATAACATTTTATATAAAAAAGCAGTATTTCTTGTATTTAAGAAAAAACTGATAAAATGAACTCTCATTTAATTAACAACAGCATCGTAACAATAACATCGTAACAATACCATCTCATGATACGAATATTTTGCATATAGAAATCTATAAAACCTTTATTGTAAAATTTCTTAATGAATCATGCGATAGTGCGTGTCTCGTTCAAATATATTTCTACAACGATAGGAATTCTTCTATCATCGGAAATCTCTTTACAAAATAATATGATCGCAACACAAACAGAGAGAGTCTCGTTACATGATAACGTGATGCAAACAATTTACATAAGAACCTCATTAGGAAATGACTTCAAATACTTATTCGCAGTAATTATGATGTGAGTGAAATTTTCTTATAAAAAATTATTTAAAAGAAATTCAAAGAAATCGTTAAAATCATTGTCTCAAGAACGAAATTAGATGTCTTGTCTTTATTCGTTTATTTATTATCTATTTATTACATCTTTAT
>JAQIXG010001156.1:0-24044 GCA_034700105.1 Oconnorella tubifera | reverse complement strand
TGGCAAAGTATTGAATGAAACATATAAATCTGAGACATGATGATCTCTAGGCTTATTCTGTAATGCTCTTAATATTTTATTGCATGATATTATTAAAGGATTTAATACAGATTTTGTAGTAAAACCACACACTTCTATACCATAAATTAAATTGGAATAAATTAAAGAAAAATACAAACTTTTTCTACATGAATATGGAAAACGATCACGTTTCTTATATAACATTCCAACAAAACTATAAAAAAATTTAATTAAATATAAAACGTGAGATTTTCAATTAAGATTATCATCCAAAAATACACCAAGATATTTAGTAACTATTGTTCTGACTATTTCAACACCATTAATACACAGCTTGAGTTTAGAACTGACAATACTGTTAATAATATGAGCATTTGGTTTAAAAATCATATAATTAGTTTTCTCTGTGTTTATACTTAGTTTATTACTTATTAACCAAACATTAAACTCAGTCATAGCTAAATTAGCATCTTTAAATAGCTGACATATATTACTGTTAACTACAAATACATTTGAATCATCAGCAAATAGTCTAATTTTATGTAGTCTAATTCTTACGTTCAGAAGCATCATTTAAGTAGATTAGAAATAAAAGTGGCCCCAAGACAGACCCTTGAGGCACACCACAGTTAACATAAGATATCATAATTATCAAGTGAGTCAGGGTAGATAAATGAATTGAGAACAAGGCTGTTTATTTATTAATAAATAAATATCCAGTATATAAAGACATTTTTCAGGTGATAATATTACTATCACAATCACCAACACAAACAGCAGAATATTTATTTGCTTCAGATATTAAACTATACAAGATGAATACGTAAAAGAAATATATAAAAATTAATAGATAAAGTTGATAATGAATTAAAAGAAACTGACGTGAAGCAAAGTACTGCGCTATGCTTCCTCTGAATCCAGCCTCAGAAGCCTGGTCCTTGAGAGGTCCCAGCAGAGGCTCCAACTCTTCAGGAGTGTACAGTCCAGGCACTTCACCCGCTGACACCAGACTATTGACAAGCTCCAGAAACTGAGGCTCAACAAACTGATGATCCTCTAACAACAACACAACCTGTTCTCCCTCTAAGCCTGTCTGCTGCATTACCTGTAAAAATATTAATAATTATTATTAAAATAAGTTAATGTTAAAATAAGTTAATTAAAATAATTAAATGTAACAAGCTTTATATCTTTTAAGTAAAATATATTATATACGTTTCACTGATTAATCATTTCAACTTCGCTACAGTAGCATCACTAGTCGTCTATTCATTGTCAATTTTTCTTAAATTGATGCCATTGCCTAAGCAATTTAAGTTTTTATAAGAGATGCGATCACACTAGTGAACAAGTTAACGAGGAATATAATGTAGTAAATCAATTAATGAAAACATAAAAATATCAAGCAATAGCTATTTTTTTTTAAAATAAGACTCTAGTTACTAGGTTATAGAATGAATACCCGTTACTGTAGTCTCATATTAATCCTATACATGTATTCAGTTTGATGTCATTTTAAGTATCTCATCGTTTTGTAAATAAAGAAATGTTGCAGCGTCTTGTTGTATGTAAAGAATTATGCAGCAATCAAATGTTACGTGAGATATGTAGAAGTTAAACTGCAATTGAGCGTGTGTAAAGAAACGAAGCCATGAAGTAAACAAACTGAAGAACTTGAATATGATGAGATGAATGCGGTTGGTAGACACAGACCGTTTTGAGATCATTTTTGAACTGCTTCACTCCGTAGTTGCGAGTGATCCTGGGAGTGACTACATTCATGTGATGCATGTGAGACACTACAGTGACCGCAGTCCTACGGCCAACCCCGCTACGACCCGCCATCAACAGTGACCCACCAGGCAGGGTCAACACTCGGTCAACCCTCGCCATACCATCAAGTACTTCTTTAAACATCAAGATGTCCAATTCACGATTTTCACGACCTGCATTCAGACACTGGTCTGTCTAGTTTACTTACAAGACAGAGTATCGTGCATATTCAGCAATTCATGAGATCTTAATGTTACACTTTCATCAATTAAACAAGTTACTGTATTGTAACTATTTATCTCACTGATGTGAATAAATAAATAAATGAATAAAGCATTTAATTTATTGGTTGCTAATTCCAATCATTATATTAATTTACAAAAAAATTAATGAGAAATAATAACATATAAATTATGTTAATTGCATATGAATTAGGCCAGTAATAGTACATTATAATATGAAATAACAAATGTATAAGTTATTCGATCAATTACAAATGACTGTATAAGTTACACTATAAGCAAAGTAAAAAGAAATAAGAATTTATGAAACACTGGAAAAACTGTAATTAATGACTTAATACTCACAAATGTGCTAAGAGAGATCTAAACAAAATAACAAAAATAATTTAAAAAACTAACTGTAATGATGTACATTTTTAAATGAATAAATCCAACTAATATTATTTCTCACCATACTGCATGAGTCCTTTCTCTATAATAGCTCTAAAGTCATCAGAGTTGAGTTTACCAAGAGGTCTGCCAGTGGGGGGCATAGGGGCACCCACTGAGCTCTTGATGGCCTGCACCCCTCCCTTACCATGTCCTCCCCATGTCACATAGTAGTTATCTACACAGCAATCAACAAATAGCTTCTATGCTTGTATGTCTACCTGTCTGTCTGTGTGTTTATATGTCTATTGTAATTCTTATTTTTTTCTATGCTTGTATGACCATCACATGATCCACTGTCTGTGCTTGCATTGACTCGCATCTTATTTCATTGACTCAACATTAATTAGCCTTCAACATAAACACTTTGCTATCTAAGTTTCTCTGGATGAGATTTTCAACAGTAATAGCGCAACAGTAAATATTGCATCTTTTGTCAGCAATACAGTCACTCATCATTACTTGCCTTTTATGATAAAACTAAACATCTTAATCACAATCACACCAACCAATCACTTACTTTTAAGCTGATCAATGACATCACTAGACCAATCAGTTCTCACTATGGTCTTGAGTATGTTATCAAATGTGTTGATAGCCTCCTCACCCACCAGTCTGTCTCTGAAGAGTCTCTGAGCCTCGTACGCCCAGACACTGATAACTACATCAGCTGAGGAGTCTTTACCTCCAGCTGTCAAGTCATATCTGTAACAAAATCAAACGTCGTCTCAAGGGAAATCAGAAAAAAAGAATTTCTATTTATATTTGATATATATAATATGATGTCTGGATTACTGTTTGTGCATGATATTTGATAAGCAGATTTGAATTAAATACCTTGCTAAAGAGTGCAGCAAGTTTGTGCGCACAGCAATAAAATCACGCTTGCAGTATAAAAATGTAAATTTCTATAAATGCCAACTGTACATAAAAGCGCAGGACTTGCAGCTGTAGGTTCCAGCTTTAACTCACTAGTGAAGAGAGGTTAACCATGTCCCAATGAGATAAACTGACAACTTTGTCTGAGATATCCTTGTTGACAGCAGTAATAAGAGAAACTTATATGTTTACATTTTTAAATAAAACTTCAGAATAATTTGTGTAATGTTCTATGTTCTAATGTTTGTGTAATGCTCATATCGTAGAGTATCTTTCCATTAAGACAAAATGTTTTACCACAGACCTAAGTAAAGAAAGAACCCATCTAGTGAGATCTCTTGGTGTAAATAAATAATGACTGTAATCATCAACAGTGAACTTTGCTCTGATCTCATTATACAGATGAATCATAGATCCCGCAAGAGCACTGACACGTGATTGGTTGCCCCAGACCGCGTGCCGCTCTAGTTGCCTGTGTAGTATAGGCTTGAGGTATGTGCCATAGATGATCTCTAGCTGATCGTGACTCGGGTATCTGTATAACATACGTATTTCTGGCATAAAGATAATTTAAAAAAAAATTCACAGCTTATCTACCATATCAAAAATTACAAAATATATCATAATAATATATCAAATAATTATAATATTTACATAGACATTAAAAGCTTTACATAAGTAAGGATCAAGGTAAACTAAATTGTTCATGAAAACTGAATTGAAATCTATCAAACAAATTGCCGCCTACCCAATAGAGCAGAGTCGTACAATAGAAGTAAAGCGAGAAGTGAGTTTATGTCTACCAAGAGAGTTTCCTGCATTCATACTTGCTACGATCTGCACTCCTTCTAAACCAACAAACTCTAAGTTGGAATCGTAAAAACCGTTGTAAGTCAAGACCTGCAGACAACATACAAAAAACATCCTGTCATCATTTTTTTCAGAGAGAAAATACTAAAAGCATGTACTTCCTGCAAAAACTTATCATTACTCTGATATGCTCATTGTTTATATCTGTGCACTAAATGAATCTGCCAGTTAGCATAATGTGGTCACAATCTGTCAGTTAGTATACTGTGGTCACATTCTGCCAGTTAGTATAATGTGGTCATAATCTTCAGTCATTATAATGTTGTCACAATCTGTCAGTTAGCATAATGTTGTCACAATCTGTCAGTTAGTATAATGTGGTCACAATCTGTCAGTTAGTATAATGTGGTCACAATCTGCCAGTCAGCATAATGTTGTCACAATCTGTCAGTTAGTATAATGTGGTCACAATCTGCCAGTCAGTATAATGTGTCCAAATTAAAGTTGTATGCAGTAAGACGCCTCAGAGACCTGATGTAAGAAAGCAGTGAGTTGACTGGTGCCCCACTTGTCAGGTTTAGGCAGATTAAGATCTTTGAGATAAAGTACAAGTCTCTCACAGTCCTTGGGTCTGTACACTCTGCCTGTGTTGCTGTTGATGACCATACAGACTTGGCCAAGCTTCTGAAGGATGTGTGAAGGGTTGGTTTGTGCGCTGCAATGGACCACAGCTACTTGAGTGGAGCGCTGCTGCTTGAAACAGTGACGCAAAAGTAACCTGTGAAAACAATTAAACTCACTTTTAACTTTAGAAGCCTTTCTTCATTTAAATAAAACTGATACTTTTCAGTGTCATTCATTTAACTGGCAATTCATTTAAGTTTGCTTTGTTTCTATTCAATCATAAAAAGTGATTTTTTATTTTTTTATTAGTGTAACAATGCGTAATATTTTTAAAATCTAACCCCTTGCCACAGCCATCAGGTCCGAGTACAATGAAAGGTTGTCTGTTGTCAGGTTGCAACCAAGAGTTGAAGCAGTCAATGAATCGTTGAACGTCGGCTGTTTTGATGACTGGTAAATTACTGGCATTCATTAAGTCATCAGTCGTCAGGCTATCCTGGCTCTAACATATGCGTATAAAAAGATAAAAGACATGTAAGACAGAGTCTTGTTAATGTATATGACTGCTTATATATGAACAATATCTCAGAAGCTATCAATTTAAGCATCTTACTAAAGGGTGCAGCAAGTCAGTGATGTGGAGAGTTAGTGATCTATCATAAGAATTAAATGTCAACCCATCAGCCCCGCCCCCCAAGTACTACATCATATAGCTATTGAATGAGAGTTCAAGATCTGAACAAGCAGTTTTGAAGGTGGCGTCCAGTGAGTATCAGTTTATCATCTCTTGCGATGTTGTCAGCAATTGACTGACATGATAGCAGTGTAGGATGTGTAGAGGATGATAAATATTATTTATTCAAAACGAGACATGAGGCTTTAATTTCACATTACATATTATTATTAAGAATTACTCTTCATATATTCAGTGTGGACTGATGTAATAATAATAAAAAGAATTTATAAGACTTTAGACAGATTCTGCAACAGCCTGTTTATAATGAGATCCATAAGACAGACAGACAGACAGACCTGATGTGAGTAAGAATTAAGTCTGCAACTTTGGTCATCATAATAAGTGTCCAGTGGTCGCCTGGAGTCTGGGGGGGCTTCTCCTGTCAACTGAAAAACCTGACAACAAACACAGATCCAATGACTGGCTTAATAAATGTACCAATTGAAAGTATCTTTATTTTCAGAACAAAATTAGAACACTGATATTTGATATTTACAAAAGATGATATTTCAATAAAGTTTGATAGGCTTATAATTGAAATAGTTCACTCAAACTGACAAAGTTAGCAAATTCTTCTCTCGATGCATCAGTGAGATTACCACCAAGACCTCTGATGAGACAAATAGCAAACTGAGCTCTGTCTCTGATGTGTCTCAAGTGAGACAAACCATTCATTGCAAACCCAACAAGACTTGTATCTACCACATAGTCGCCCTGTGGCATAAACACAGTGAAACTGTTTAAAGAAAAACACAAGTACAGTGTAAGAAGACACAAGTACAGTGTATGAAGACACAAGTACAGTGTATGAAGACACAAGTACAGTGTATGAAGACACAAGTACAGTGTACGAAGACACAAATGCTAAACAAAGAGAGTTGTAGTTGTTGTTGTTGTTGTGTACCATCAAAACATTCGTGTCAAAAAGGTACAAATTCTTAGTGTTTAGCAATGGGGTTAAGGTTCGAGTTAGAGTTAAGCACAAAGAAAAACTAAAACTTTGCTTTACTAAAAGTATAGATAATATTTTATTCATTGATATTGTTCATAGACATCAGATTGATCTGACATTGAGTTAAGAAATCACAATTTTATACCAGTCAGCAATCTGTTGTCTAAAAGTTACAGCTAATTAATCTGCTATAAAAACTCAGCAATATTACAAATTAAATATCTATTAACTTATAAACGATGAGTGAATTAGAGAGAGTATGTATGTAGACAAACCTTGTTGAGGACCCACTCAAGTGCCTTGTAGAAATAGTCGTCTATAAAAGAAGACAAAGAGGTTCTGTCATCTTCATCTAATTGTTGCAACCAGCGAGACACCAGTGACTTGACATCTGTGTCCTCATCACTGAAATAATCACAACAATCAAATAAATCGTTTCACAATTAATACAAAATGTTCAGTGATATAATTTAATGACAATGACACTTTGATTCATATATATCTTCACACAAAGAGATGTCATACCTAAATAACTTGTAACAATTTCCTTCACTATTTCTACCCATTACTCAAACTAGACAAAACAACTATTACCAACAATTTTTTTTTTCATAAATTAATGCTTCTAATATAATATCATGTAAAGATTATTACTATTCTCAAACGCAATAAATTTTAAATCATAACGTGATGACTGACAATGCTGGTAAAACAAACATTTATCACTACCCACCTAAGGAAAATCATTCCCATTCTAGAAATAGTAGCGGGTGAAGCACAGCTGAGATCATGCGTCTCAAAGACAAAATTGACGTTTGGTCCAAACTGGATGCGTTCCCCAGACGGCATAGTGAGTAGACGATTGTCATCCAGGACTGAGTTGAGTGACTCAATCCACTCAGGGTCTATGTCTCCGTCACACACTATCCACGACTGAATCTCTTGAGGTTCTTTGACGACTTGACGCGCAGCATAGGTCAGCACTCCGTCAGACCATTCACGAGTGTCCATGTCTATCTGACCTAGCAGCTGTTTACACCATATCAAACGTTACATTGACTGTTGTGTAGACAACGATTACAATAAACAATTTCTTGCCAAACAGCGACTCAATAATAGAGAAATTAAATGAGACAATTGAATACGAATACACTATTTTCTCAATTTGTTTCTGTTTTTGACAACAGATCATAGACATGATACACTGCTATTATAAGAGTCATATTTGAGTTGAGGTGACAGTATTCCAACACTGAGATACATTAGAATTTTTAATAGATCAACCAGTCATTACAGTATTTAAGTACCAGTATTTACAAAAACAATGCGATAACATTCAATTACAATATATTTAATAATAATATCTGATATATAAAATAATATAAGTAATAATATAAAATAATATCTGATAAAAAATTTAAAACAGGCACTAAAATAAAAATAATTAACAACAAATATCAAAAAAAATTACAAGCAACAATATTTTTTATACACAACACAAATAAATACAAGCCACAGAAACATAACAAGACATGCAGACAGAGACCTGGGTTCTAGGCATGGCCTTGGGATTCATGACGTATTGTTTAACAACTTGATTACACTTGGCCAGAGCTAGACGCAGGTTCTTCCATAGAGTAGACTTTCCTGATCCACTTGGTCCAACTATCACCACACCCATACGTTGTCTTAACTGCTCATACAACTCTAGGCTCTTACGAATCTGTGCACAACAGACAGAGAAACATTTCATCTGACATTTAATCTGGGTAAGAAGATCTTAACACAAATAAGTACTTTTAGTATAATTATTATTATTGAATATGAACACATTATTTTCTTAATAATGCTAATATACTTAGTATATTTTTATTATAAGGCTAATTTATTATTAATAAAAAAATTATACTTATAGAAGGGACTTGGCTTAGATAAACACATGTTTTATTATTGAACTTAAAAGCTAACAGTGTCAGAGTGTGATTGCTCACAAATTTAAGAACCTTGCTAAAGGAGCGGCAAGTACCCAAGTTCTAAACAACAACCACTATCCTGGTTGGATAACAATTGGCAAATTTAAAACAACATATAAAAAGCCAAAAATTATTGCCAAAGCGTTTCCAAGTAAAATATAAATTGAAAACTTAAAGCCAATAAATTCTTGTTATGTTTTGTTTTAAATTAGTTTATTTTCTATCCAATAAGAATTCAAGCAAAACCAAACCCATGTGTAACCCGGCTGCTGACATTAAACAGACATAAAACGTACATGGACAGCTTTATACAATTGTACAAATAATCCAACAGCCACCTGCGTATCAATAATTCCAAAATGTTGTTCCTGACAGACTTCCAGCAAAGCTTTTCTCAAAGTCTCGTACTCGATGTCTTTGAACTCAACGCCAGGAAAGACGTCCCTCAGTAGCGCGTCAAAGCGTATCGAGTCAGAGAACGTCAGCTTGGATAGCGTGTTGATACGTAATGCTTGCACAACTAGCTTGGTCTCCAGTGTGCTGTCTACACGCTGTCCATCAGACAGACCTTTACGAGCTGTCTGCAGTAAGGTCCCGCAGCCCTTCAGTATGGTCTTGAGGGCGCGCAGGCCCCAGTCATAATGCTGCTGGGGAGTCAGTAACTCACTGGACAGAGAATCAAGTCAGAGATAAAGTTTTACCAATCAAGCAAATACAAGTCTTTATTTAATACTTTAATTATTGTAATTATGAATTACTGAAGAGAACTGTAGAAAGGTAAAACTACAAATAACAAATGTAAATTTAATAAAAAAATAATATTTCTGCTAAGAATTAAAACATATAGTAAGATATGAAATAACATTATAACAATTATAATCGCTCATATCGTATATAAAAGAAAATAAACAAGCCAATCAGTAGCGTTAAATATATTTAAATAGTTTTATATAGTGAAGATAATTGATGTTTGTGTCCATAGAATTTACATATAACATAAGATGCTAAATCTATTCAATTAGATTTAGCAAGGGGCCAAACTTTAGATAATTGAGATGGCGGCGGGCCATCGCCATTTTCGCTGAACGAAGCGCTGTGCCAAAGCGGAAGGGGGGCTGCAGTGTGGGTGAGCCCCATCTCCAAGAATTTTTTTGTAGTTTACACATGGTTAATGGTGCATTTTTCAAGCTTTTAAAAGAGAATTTATAAAATTGAGCATACTTTAGTAACATCTGGAAAATTGCATGGGGTGAAGGGTAAGGTTAAAGTAAGTACATAAGCCTCACATATACCACATACATTAACTTTAATACTAATAGGCAATAATAATATTTGCTGCTTAGAAAAGATAATCAATATATGCAACAATTTTACTAGTTTATTTTTTTAGTATTTACTGGTTAAATTTATTTAACTCTACATATTTTTAGTACATTTGTTATAAAATTCAATCAATGTGAGAAATGGCATTTACGTTTTCAGATACTTTAATAAAGTTTGGTTAAAATCAAAGTGAAAGCAATTTACATGTACTCCTGCAACATATTATATCATTGTCATTGAATTCCAATTCTAACCACAAACTTAACCACAATTAAGCCTACATTCCCGTTAGGTTCAGCTTGATATTTCTGACTGTGATTACTTTAACTCAAATAAAGTGTTGATTACTAATAAATACAAATTGTTAATGCTCTTTGTATTTAAACAACAAACCACATTTGAAAGATTAAAAATATCAACTTAAAAAATTAAAAACAATGATTTTTTTCAACATTTTGACAATGCTCTGCCGGCCAACTCCCAAGCCTCCGTGGGCCACGTTTGGACCGAGGGCCGCTAATTGAATAGCCTTGACATAAGATAATGCTCTCACATATCTGTTAAGTAGATAACAAAGAAATATTACTCACCGAGATAGATTAAAGATGGCAACCAACTTGCGACCCAGATTCTTAGCGTCCTTGAACCCTTCAGAGAAGAGAATGACCTCAGCAATGAGTTCATTGTCTGGCTTAGACATGGCGACAGGACGGAAGAGTTGCTTGAGGTTGTCTGGAAGCTTCTGCCGACCTCCGTAACCTTTGCCAGCGGGGTTCATTGTGATAAAGATACCAGAGTTAGGATCAACATTCACCTAAAGTAAAAGATGACAAGTGGATGACATGATAGAAAGAGACAAAGTAGTTTGCTTGCTGCTAAATAAAGGATAACACTTTAATACATTTCTCATATCTTGTCACTGTGAGACAAGATGTGATGATGTTAGTCAGCTAAAATTAAGTATAATGACAATATCTGATGTTGAGACTGTAGATTAAGAGTTAAGATTGTAGTTATAGATGCAACTAGACAAGACGAAAGCTTCAAGTCACAGTTTTCGTTAAGTGGTTTGAATAAGGATGTGATCAGCAAAATATTGCCACCAGCTGTATGAGACTAAAACACCTTGAGGATCTCGAGGTTCTAATACCGGCACTAGAACCACTTCGCCAACAAGCTTCAATAAATAACTACACATGTATAATAACTATAGAGTTACAGTTTTAAAACTTCAAGTGTAAATATTTAAAATAAAAGGCATAATATCTAGAATGAAGAGTGTACATTTCTAGCCAGCAGTTCGACACTAGGTGCTCTTTGTTTGATGGCGTCTTGTATGACTTGTATTTGCATTGAGACTGCAGACAGCACAGCCTCCTCCAGTCTATTGAACTCATCAAAACAGCCCCACGCTCCACACTTGATTAGACCAATGAATATACGACCCATTGACCTCACGTCTATGCCCTGAGATGAAACACAAAACAGAAGATAAAATATTTCATCTTTCTTGATAAAAACTTGCCTTGTTAAAGTTAGGGGTGTTAAAGATTCTTTGCAGTTTATGATGAAGAACGAATGTCAATAAAACAGTTTAAAAACATTAGTTTAAGATGATGACACCCTCAATACTGTTGTTGTTCTATGGCCTTATGTAGCCTTCACTTAAATGAACTGTCAAATAAGATCCTGAAGCCAAGACCTTCCCTAGATAGCTGAGCATCAGCCTACCTCATCACAATTAAAGACGAGCACTTGTCTACCAAACAGTCCTCCAAGTGCTTTCACGGACTCAGTCTTACCAGTCCCTGCCGGACCATAAGGATTGCCTCCAAGACCAATGGCCATTGCTGAATAAAAACAAAATGATCATTAAATTCAACCACTCATATCGGAGAAATAAATGTATATTTGGCAAAGCATTGCAGCTGATGCTAAATATCAAAGATCAACTTTCTTAAGAAAAGCATTGAGATATCTATTCAGCATGATAACAGTTAGTTTATGCTAAGCAACATTAACGCGTGTTACAATCTGCAAAATGTATTAATTGTTAACTTAAAATTAAATAAAATATATTTTATTACCGCAGCTTTGCTGCAATATTAAGATGCATATTACTTGCATAATGTATAATAATAATTACACCATTTGATTAATTACTTCTTGTTTGGTTAAAACACAAACAAATCAATCCTTACAGACAAAGAATTTACTTTGTACAAAGTCATTTCTATAAACATAAGAGTAATGCTGTAACTAAAATAAAACTAAAAAGAATGGGAAGTGTTGCCTTGAGTGAGAGTGAGATAGCACTTGTCAGTGAGAGGAGTGTGGACCAGTTTAGGAGCATTGCCCTGATACTCGTACGTATAATCAAACTCTGCGTCAACCATACGTATCACACATAGTCCTTCCTTCTTGGTGTAATACCTGACAACAAAACAAAGTAGTGATAATAATCTAGTTTAACAAAACTTGTTAGAGATCTCTACTCTGAAATAAAGAACGCAGGTCCAGTGTTGCCTATAATATCTCACTAGCTTGCTGCACCATTTAGTAAGGTTTCAACTCATAAGCAACTCTGTCAATTAGTTTTACTAAATTACAATGCTTAACTGATGTTGAGATGACAAACAAATAGGAGACATCTCTGTGACGTCTTGACATCACTAACAATATGTATAAATGGCAAGTGATTTGATTAAAACCAAAGGGCATTATTTTTATTATATATTTTTTTCATTATACAGATTTTAATGAATTGATTACATTAACTTAAAAGTTAGCTAAAACTGAAACAGTTTCTCTATCATCCAATCAGAACTGAGAACTGACCGGAGTTGTTTCTGCCAGATCCAATCATTGATATCTTTCACTTTCGCTTCATTCAACAAATCAACTACTTCTATGTTATGTATCGTGTCCAATATGAGAGCTTTCAGTTTCAACTCAAGTACCTGCGCCGCTACATTCTTACCACCCTCCCCAGGCCCGTTACCACCCCCTCCAATGTCAACCATAGTGTAAGACTCAAGCTTGGCTGCTAGGGTCCGTCTAAAACTGTCGAGTGAGTGAGAACGAATAGCTTCCTCACACCCCTCTGTGAAGTTAATGGACTCGGCCAGACACAGGATCTGAATTGAGAAATTAAATGACTTGTCAACTTTTAGAAATAATAAAAGGTAACAACCAGTTGCATAAACTGTAGCGCCCTGGTATAAAGGCACAGAGACCTTCATGGGAAGACAACAGATCCAGATAAGGCAGTACCTTGCTTGTTCATAGAGAGCCTCTAGAGTGAGAGAAGCAGGCACTGTAGACTAGGCTTGTCACTGTACTTGTCTCTCTACATCACGTAAGTTTGTCCAGTTTGTCACAGAAGGATTGCTAATATGGGTCAGCTGAGACTCCTTCTTGTGAATGAGTTGCAATGTGGTGATAAATGATTCCCTGTCTATGTCTTATAGATGATCCACTGTCTATATCTTAAAGCAACTGCCTGTGCAGCAAGGAAGTACTGCAGCGGAATTTACAACTTTGCAGCGATTTATGAATTTTATTAATTTTATCCAATATTTTCATTAATATTACAAAATAAATATTTGAGTGAAGCGATTAATTTTACAGACAGTCAAGGAAAAAAGACCTTAAAAGTCATAACACCAGTCCTATTATGAGCAACAAACTACTCTATGAATAAATAATGTATCAGATATAAAAATGCAATTATATCAATCATTTCAAAAGTCGCTTAACAATGAAAAACAAAGTTTGCAGTCATGATATAGAAAGAGAGATGAAATATATGTCATTAATGCAAATATTTTTTATCAAAGAACTTAGAGAGTGACATATCCTAACCTGAGAGGGATATTTATTAGGATCTAGACCGCCCTTGGCTCCTCCCTTAGTGTCTCTCAAACATTGTCTCAATAATTCCTGAAGTGTACTCTTCATTGCATCTGCTAACTGACTCAACCAAACCTGCAACAAAATCAGTCGTGACACTGTGCATACCAGCATGGGTGTGCTTATTAAACTAGTTGAATACATATGACATATCATCCATTAAGACACAATGGTATAAATCTTATTACAATCAGTCAGTAAGCTTGCAAGTCATAGCAATACTATATCAACACAATGCCATATAATGTACAAGACTGTTTATATTAGTTCAGATTTAACAAAAGGAAAAAATAGAACACTGCATCAAAAGTATTTATAAAGGAAATGTCATATAAGAGAAAGACATTAGCTCAAAATGTACAACATCAGTGATATGATTCTTGTTAATATCTGTAAATACATACAAGAGTTTATGATAATATCTTAATGCATTGAATAAATGATGACACAAACCTCAACTTGTGTAGTGATCTGAATCTGCTTATGTAGAGGTACAACCTCACCATCCAACGATTTCATGGCAAGTATATGTGTGCGTGTATCATCAAATGCCACGCTGTGTATGCCTGCAAACAGCTTCTTTAGATGTGTCTGTATGACTGTGGGGTTGGTTGACTGTCCAAGTATCTCCAGCAAGTCATCGTCTCCTATGAAATAGAAGCGAGGGAATGAAGAACGCTTCTCCTAGGACCAAGACGACAACAGCAGAAAGTACATACATGTGTCATAATTCACTATATCAAACTAGATTAGAAATGATTGCACTATTAATGAACTAGCAAATATTTAATGATGAAGAGTCATAAACATAACAAACGAGTCAAGATAAACATAGTGCATGAGTTAATTATTAAATAAGTTAATATTTAACAAAATACAAAAACCATAATTAATAACTATAATTGATAGAACATTATGCTTTGTGTGTTGTCAGCCCATCTGGCTGATTCATAAGGCATACTAGTAAGTTAAGTTAAGTTTAACATCATGTATTACCGTATTTTAACGATGTCTCAGATGTAGCTATCAATTTAAGCACCTTACTAAAGGGTGCAGCAAGTTTGAGAAATAGTGAGCTTTCCGAGATTCGAACCTGGACCTGTAGCGTCCGAGTCCGGTACTCTAACCACTTCTCTAACGAGCCTTGACAAAATCAATGATACAGTTCAATATTGGCCTTCATGTCCTTTAGTAAACTTTACATCTTGCATTTGTGTGAATGAAACTGTTACTGTTATTATGATAAGGAGTTGCTACCTCTAAGAATTCATTGAGAGCTTTCTGACACCTCTGCAGTTGATCCAACATTTGAGTCAGCATTGCTTTAAGTCCTGCACGATTGACCAATGACAAGACACGATTGTCTCTCTTTATATCCATTAGAATACCTCTGCATCAAGTAAACAAGTATTCTTATAATACCTCACAGAGGAATGGCTACAGTCATGGACTCGGTAGAAATAATACATATCATTTTACTCTTATTTAATGTCATTTATAACTTATTGAACCTATTAGCAAGATTGCTATTTTGAATTCAGACGATACCATGAAACTGTACTCAAAAACAAGCTATTATACAATGTCTTTAATCTCGTTAGATTTGTTTAACCAAATCATGAGTACGCAAGATTTTATTATTAGCATTAATCTGAAGAGTGACTTCATCTCCTTCCTACTTTGTGTGAAATTTGCTAAAAAATCTGCTAAGCACAATATCTCGTTCATAAAATAATATGAACGAGCATGTAATCAGATGAGGCAAAAATTACAATTCATGATTTCATCAATCAATAGAGACACTTCAAAAATATTAAAGGTTTATACGCTGAAAAAGTTCACAATTCAATGTTATTTATTGGAAAATGTAGGAAAGAGATTGCAAGAAATTTAAAAGAATAAGCTAAAAAGAACAGAAAGAACAGATAAATAGATGTTAAAACATGAGCATGGAAGGATTAGATAAGATTAATGAGAAAAGACAAAACAGAGAATAAGTACTTGATTCATATCAAATATTTTAATATTTAACTTTTACAGATAGACTAAAGATTAACTTTAAACTTCATACCTAAAGTCATCGTCAACTCTTTTGAACCGCCCCTGCTCCTTGGGCAACGCCCCTCGACCAAATATTGGTTCAAGATAAACCCACTTTCTCTGAATCTGATTTAGATTCTGCAGAATAAAGTCAAGGTCAGCAAGACGTGTTTCCCAGATAGAGGCTTTGTCTTGAAAATGTTTGTAATAAGAAGAATCTTTAAGAGACTGTAACAGAGACTGATTGTCTCCTACCTAAAACAACAACAACAACAACGGCATAAACAAAGCAGACCTGATATAAGTTGTTGAATCTGTTTCCTTTATAACATCAAATCAGCACAAATGATCAATGAAGGCAGTAATTCATTTGTATGGCATCAATGTTCGATGAACACAAGACAAAATTAAAGATGACATAAATGCAGTGAGCTTAATAGTATCAATGATGAGCTAACACTTACCTCTACAATGCATTCATTCATCACTTAGACTCTGTATGATAAGTTCAATACATTTATATGATCATTGACCCTATGTTATGTTCATTTAATGTTAACATTAAGCAATTCAATCATTATTCTCATAGTTAAAAAGACTCATAATCTGCTAGAAAACATAAAACTCACTTGCTAACTGATGCCTAATTAAATCTGAATATCTGATAGCATTACAAACCATTAATTATAAATGTTACAGCAGATATAAATATTCATTGTATCCGAACCTGTGGTTTTCTCATATGTCAATTTGATGGCTATTTAATTATTAATTAAATATTATGTAGTTAATTGTTCAGGAATATTTAACTCGATTCAGCTGCAAGACATGTATGTCAATTACTCAATAACTGTCTCAATAACATTTTTTACCATACTAAGTTCAGTAGATTTAAATTATCCATGTTAAAATTTATCTAGATATTTAACAATAAGCATCATGTAGTCTGCCCTAAATTATACAATAAAAAGAAGGTTACTTGAGTGACGAGTTCCTTCCATTCCTTGATAAGCATCACTCTCACTTTATGACTGTCCTCATACTCTGTCAACTGGAACACAGCACCAGCACCCCATGAGTCTAGTTCTCGCAGAGCTTCTCTGATCACAACCTCACCTTGAGCACGCAAGTTCAATTCCTGCCAAAAAGAAAAGATTTATAAATAATATTTATGAATGCATAGAAATTAATTGAATGAGTTATGTACAAAACACATGTGAAACAAATAAAACAAAGTGATATAGACCTTATTATCAAAATGTCTACTATTAAAACATAACAGTGCTGGAATAACAACTTTTATACTTAATATTAACATACAGCATAACATATTTACAGTGGCTATTGTATGCATGTGTAAAGGATAAGTTTAATCTTGAGACTAAAATCTTACTTTGATAGCTTCAGCGTTATTAAGTATTCCTTCAGAGTGTGCAATGAGGTCCCCAAAGGTCAACTTCTCCAAGGTCATTCCACGAGGAATACCGATGAGATGGAAAAGTTCCATCCAGTTGTCAGATGACAGAGGTTCACCACGCACCCACTTCAACACTGGGATGACATTCTACAACAGTAAACGTACAGAGTAACTGTTTGGATCTCAATCAAACAAAACATCTACAGTATATATTATTTCAAGGCATGTTTTCAGGCTTGAAACACTAGATAGATACTTCTCTTATACTTAACATCGTTTTGCATCTTTATAACAATAATAATTGGATTTTTCTATGATTTTTATCTTGAAACAAGATGTTTGTAGTAAACTAAGCAAAGTCATATAATTAAAGTATAATAGACAGTAGAGACATCAGACCCTGTAGTGATCGATGTCCTGCATAAGTTTGACGACCATAGGTGTCTTCTTCTCACCCTTCAGTTTCTCCATCCACTGACTCAAATACTCTTCAAACTGATAGTAACGACTTCTGCATAGTTGTCATAAGTCACAAGAAAACATTAGAGAAAGTTAAATCAAAAAGAATATAATTTTAGTCTATTATGACTTATACAGACACTTTTATAGGCTGTCTATCTGTCCGTCTGTCCGTCTGTCCATCCGTCCGACTGAATTCTCTTTTTTCTTCATCAACATTTTCATATTTCGTAAAAATGACATGAAAATGATATTAGCTTTGAAACAAGTGTTTCTATTTCTTTAACTGTTGATCAATATAACTGTGTATTGCTTCTCCAAGTATAGAAGTTCATTTTTGCATTATACAATCAACCAGCAAGTAATCACTTGACAATCTTGTTTATTGCTAAACTTTCTTTTATATTGAAATCAAAATAATTTCAATATAAAATACACAGAATAAAGATCATAATTTAATACAAAAGTTTCGTAAATTTAAGTATATTCAAGTAAACCTGAAAGAGATCCAGTCTTCTTTATTGAGTGCCTCCATGCCAGTGTTGAACTCAGAAAACAAGCCCCACATGCTTTCAAACTTGGCAATGTCATTCTTCATTTCTTCAGCGAGAGGGAAGTCAGGGGGAGGCAGATCAAAGTGTTCACAGTCCTTTCTGAATCACGGAAAATAACAGACGTATGCAACTGAGTTGACAGTTTAATCGTTTCAGTTATCATCGTAGGCTACAGCAAAGTAATTAATTGAACAACTAAACGATTAGTAATAGGCAGAACAGTCTAGAAATAAATACTCTAAGAAGTAGATAGTCTAGCTTACAGTACTTAGTGGTAACAATAAGAAGCAAAATCAATCATAGCCAAAAAATAATAGAGTAGAACACAATTGATATTATTGGTAGTGATGATAATGATGACAAAAAAACGAATTATAAACTAAATTAAATTAATTTAAGTAAATACATTTGAATCAGTCATTTCAATGCTAAAGCAAAGAAGTCAATGATTCGAATGCGCAAGTGCATTAAATCTTAAATCTTTTAAATTATTTAAATTAGAGACATTTAAGTCATTAAAATTACTTAATTGTATAAAAAAGCAATTAATCTGGCAAATATCAGATAAATAGTTGTAGATTTGAATCCAATTATAATAAATAAATGTAATATAATCCGCGTAACTTACACAAGAGCAAGTCGAGTAGCCTCGAGTTCATCAAACTCAACTTTTTTCTCCTTGATGGTCTGCACTGCAGCGAGACTCGACTCTGTGCCTCCATCTAGCGACGCATCTTTTGGCTTCAACTGATGCCAGCGAGCCTCAAACTTCTTCAAGTTCTGTTCATAGTTCTTTACACGCGACTCTACATTACCTTTCATCACTTCCAACTAAACACAGAACAATTACACAATGCAGATTATATTAGACTCAAAATAATATTTCATATTTTAAACTAAAACATTTGCTTGGTAGACATATTGTTTAGAGAGTCAACCTAAAGCAAGAATGATAGACTTAATTAATAGATATAAAGTTGTAAAAAAACAATGAATACAATATATAAGTCATAATGAGTAAATAAAAGTAAATGTGAGAAGTAATGATAGCACAAAATGCTTTTAATAACAATAATGAGGACAGGATGATGATATTTTAACTAACTGTGTGATAAGACAGTGAAATAAATAAGACCCTATATGAAGTATCCAACAAGTATTTGTATGAAGTACTGACTGTACCTGTTCTTTGATCATAAGTTGATGACTCTCCATCATATGTTCAAACTTGTCCCAACGTGTCTGCAAGTTACCTATCTGCTCCAGTCCCCCCCCAGCCACTGACCTCATTAACTTATTCTTAGCATCAGCTTCATCGAACAAAGGCAAGATCTAAATGCAAAACAACTACATACAGTTATTATCATTATATAACATATTAGATAACATATATTATATTATATAATGACTACATACGGTCATTATCATATATAAAACAATTGCATATAGTTATTAACATATATAAAACATCTACATACAGTCATTATAATATATAAACAGCTACATACAGTCATTATCATATATAATTTAACACTTGCATAGTCTCAACATGCAAACTTTGTTCTAAATTGCTATTGAAAATCAACATGCATGATATACAATACATAGACAGACTCAAAAGTCTAAAATACGAGCTTTGTCAAAGCTCATTGACAAAGTGGTAATGATTCCAGACTTATAACCAGCAAGTCAATTCCCATCAAAATTCACTACACCATTAACTTTCTGCGCCCTTTCGTAAGAAGTTTAAATTAATAGATTTCCTTGAGACATCATTCCAACAATAAGACAACATTAAACTTTTATGGAATGCAATAAGTAAATACACAACACGACATCTTACATCTTTCTTTGACTTGTACAGTTCAATATGTTTTGCATTAGCCTCAGCTATCTCCTCGACTGTCTGAGGTCTCTGAGACAATGTGTCCATGGATGAAGTGAGATACGAGTCTATAGTTGTCACATTAGTTTGGGCTGACCTACGTAGACTGCTGAGTAAGGCATCAAATAAACGCTGTATGTGATCGTCTATGACTGACTTGATGGGCACTGTACTCACTCGTATACAGTCTATCTTTATCTCACTACAAACAATATACAACTACATGGTTGTCTGTTGACATGTTAACATAGGAGAATGTGCAAATCTCAACTGGATACTGCACTCTTAACACAGTGAAGAAAATAATTTTACTTTGTGAATGATCATCTCTTATAGGAATCAAACCCATAACATCTGGATCCGTTAGCCATTATGCTAACCACTAGCGTAATGGCCAATGTTCGTTCTTAAGAATACGTAATGTGATTAAGTAATGTGCTCTTAAGAATATATCATACATTAAAAAGTAACCCTTAGGCTCTGATTTATAAGATGTAAAATATTCACAAAATCCATGTTTATAGTTTAAGAGTAAGGATTAGAGTTAGTATTGCGTTATTCTTATATCCCAATATTACATGTATTAATTTATGTTGATATTTTTAGTATGAATATCTTATTTCTGCATTTGACAGCATGCACAGTAAGTGAGTGTATCAGGTAAAAAGATAACCACGTGAAAAGATGACCAAATAAAAAGATGATCAAATAAAAAGATGACCAAATAAAAAGATAACCAAGTACTTAAAGAGATGACCAAGTAAAAAGATGACCAAGTAAAAAGATGACCAAATAAAAAGATGACCAAGTAAAAAGATGACCAAGTAGAAAGATGACCAAGTAGAAAGATGACCAAGTAGAAAGATGACCAAGTACTTAAAGAGATGACCAAGTAAAAAGATGATCAAGTATAAAGATGATCAAGTAAAAAGATGACCAAGTAAAAAGATGACCACGTAGAAAGATGACCAAGTAAAGATGACCAAGTAAAAAGATGACCAAGTCAAAAGATGAGCAAGTAGAAAGATGACCAAGTAAAAAGATGACCAAGTAAAAAGATGACCAAGTAGAAAGATGACCAAGTAAAAAAGATGACCAAGCAGAAAGATGACCAAGTAAAAAATGACCAAGTAAAAACTTTGATGACCAAGTAGAACGATGACCAAGTAAAACCTGGGTAGTTTTTCAGCATCACGTCCTCTCAGTTTCAAAGCTTTAAAGTTTCTCTCCCAGTCTGACAGACTGTGTAGATTATTAAAAGCAAACTCATCCAACTCCAGGGATCCTATCACCACCCAGTCCTGCAGTGACAGAGGAGCAACAAAGAAAAACATTAGAGTAAGTATAACAGAGATAGACTTTACAGTATATTATAATACCAAACATTATAATATTCTATATAAATAAAAATTCTTTTTATCTCTTACAACTGATAATTAACTTGCATAAAGTATGTGAAGGTCTGCATGATAATATAAAATTGATTAATTGCATTATAGTGGATCAATTTATATATGCACAAACTTTTAAGGTCAAATATAAAGCAGCAAACAAAGATCTAATATATTTAAATCCTGGACAAGATTAATAATAAACAGAAAGAATACAGTCACTTCTCAACACAGAACAAATGCTCTGTGTTGAAAAGTGACTGTTTTCTGTTTACATTTAAATGTGATACACATTTAAAACATAATATTTGGTAAGTTTTTGAATAATTATAAAATACTGCTTTGCAAAGACAAATATCAAGTTACTTGCGTACCTTGAATACATCCTGAGCAGCTTCTAGTTTGACAAACAGTTCAGACGCCTTACGGAAACAAGTGTTGAATCCTCCAGCATTGCGCTCTATGATAGCAGGAAAGATTGGCTCCTCAGTGACACCCTCCCCCACGCCCTTGAACTGAGATGGGATAGAGATGAACTTCTTCATTTCACGGTAGTACTTGGCTTTGATCTCTTCCATTGGTGGACGAAACTGAATCTTTTGTCGCCTGAAGTGTACACAGTAGTTACATGCAATAAATCTCCTTTGGAAAAAGATCTATATATAAAAATATTGATCTCTCAATAAAACTAAGTAACTGGTGGAGGGCTTATAGAAACTGGTATGTCAATGGTAAACATTAAATACATAATAGTGGATATGACTATAAAATACGATTTAAAATATATATACGAATGATAGTTATAGTTAGAAATGAGATTGACTGGAGAACACTTACTAAGTTATCCTTACTAAGTGATCCTTACTAAGTGATCCTTACCAAGTGATCTCTTAGTAAGTGATATAATGCAATGGCTTTCAACTAATATAACTAGTTCAACCTTTTGTACAAACTCACATATAAGTCAGTTCCACTTTGATCTCAGGCAGATTTTCATTCAATGCTTCCAGTCCCATCTGATACTGGTGCTCCAAGGCCTTGTACAGTTGTCTGTCCCAATGTATCTTCCATGTCTTCATGTTGTCCAATGCAAAGCCTTGGTTGACCAAGTTAGCCATTATCTGTCTGATGTCCATCAGTCCATCCTTCCACTTCTGCTGTTGACGTAGCAAGTCTGTGCCCATCAACTGAACCACCTACAACAACATCAATCAATAACTGGAGCTAACTGGAGCTAACTACACAAGTGAAAGAAATATACATCAATACTATTGTTAACATTATTTGAAAAATTACATTGTCACTAACCTTGTCACTGATAGTAAAGTGACATCGTCACTAACCTTGTCACTGATAGTAAAGTGACATCGTCACTAACCTTGTCACTGATAGTAAAGTGACATTTCCTCAGACGTCTGTTCTCCACGGTCAGTCTGTCTGCTGCTGCCTGTAACTTCTGTATGTATGCCTCCAGCTCCTCTGGGTTGTCCCAGGTCACCTGCACCCCCTCCCCCTTGTTCTTACTCCCTGCCTTGGGATTCTTGATGAGTCGTTCAAAGGCCAGAGCTGACTCCAGCATCATAGGCTGCTGACTTTCTATCATCTGCTGGTCTATTGTGTTGTAGAAGTTGGCCACCTACCATCAATCCAATCACCAATAGATATAGTAATATTTACCAATAATAATAATAGTAATAAAAATACCAAACCAATAAAGTTTTTTATTGATCAATCATACATATTCAATGTAATGGCATTAGCAATAAACAAATACAAAAACAAGCATCCCTGCATATCAGCATAGTAGCAGAATAGTTAGGCTATATTTAGAATAAACTACTGTGAGTCTCTGATAGCTATCAAACCTTGCTAAATGGTGCAGAAAGTAACTAAAATCTGATGCAAACAAGGATTCAAATCCAAAACCTGTACACATAATGTACACATAAGCATACAAGTGACCTATAGACCTCAAGTACACAAGTACTCTAAAGTACACAAGTATCATAAAGTACACAAGTACCTGTTTAAGTATGACTCCATGTCGATAGAACTTCTGTCCTATCTGCGACGTGTGTTGTATCTTGGTTGGTATATGAAAGCCCAGTGCAGTCATAGTCCTTACTTCACGCAGAAGAGTGACAAGTCTCTCTCCATACGTCACATGTAGCTTACCGTCCTGTGTACCTAGCTCCATCAGGCGACCATTTGTCTCCAGGCTACACAGTATCACACACACAATATATTATGAGCTCTTACCAAGCGTTCCTTGCCAATGTGTTTATAGCTAAAAGCACATTGACAAGAACAGTCTCTCTATAGAATGACAGTCTCTCTATAGAATGACAGTCTCTCTACAGAATGACAGTCTCTCTATAGAATGATAGCCTCTCTATAGAATGACAGTCTCTCTATAGAATGACAGTCTCTCCATAGAATGACAGTCTTTCTGTAGAATGACAGTCTCTCTAAAGAATGACAGTCTTTCCGTAGAATGACAGTCTCTCTATAGAATGACAGTCTCTCTATAGAATGACAGTCTCTCTCTAGAATGACAGTCTCTCTATAGAATGACAGTCTCTCTATAGAATGACAGTCTCTCTCTAGAATGACAGTCTCTCTAT